>WKFP01014237.1:614678-629898 GCA_011057875.1 Pterocles orientalis
TTTTTTTTTTTTTTTTTTTTTTTTTTTAGTAGAGGATTATTTGTAAACTCTGTTGGGTTTTTTTGTTGTTGTTTGTTGTTGGGTTTTTTATTATCTATTGAACAGGAATTAAGTATTTGTAGCAGAGATATAAACTGGTAAAGGCAACTGAATTCTAGAAAATTTGTGGACAGCTGACATGGTAACTCTTGGATGATAGTGTGTGTTTTATTAAGATGTGTTTGTGGGGGGAATTATAATGGATGCTGTGCACAAATAACGTGTTGGTGTGATACACTGATGCTTCTCATTTCCTGAATGCAAACAGGTGGAATATGATATTTGGGCTTCATGTTTCTTAATGGGATACTGAAGGTATATTCATTTCCCGTATCTGTGGGGGTATTTTCTAGAAAGTTGGTGCTTGAGTGTATGTTAGCTCTGGTGGAGTTATAAGAATTTCTCATAATGGAGGCTGATGGCTTATTCTAAATCACTGATCATTGATTGCCAAGGCTACTGTTTTAGGCTATGAACCAAGAGAAGAGGAGGAATAAAGGTAATTAAATCATGACTGGAGGCATTTAAGAACTGCTGGAGAAATACAGTCATCTCTATAATCTGCCTGTCAAAAGTGAAGGAATGCAGTTTCCAGTCTAAAGCCTGGGGATTGAGTAATAGTAATGCAAATGACACTGAATTTGTGTTGTAGCAAGCAAGGTTAAAGGGTGTTTGCTACGTGTGCTTGATATTTACATTTGTTTATTTTAAATTAAGACAGCAGAAGGAAACACTGACCAGTGAAATTCATTCTTGGGATTATGGCACAGATGCATTTCCCATTACAAATTAGAAATATTTCTGGTTCATTTAAATTAGAAAGCACATTAAAAAGTACACTACCGTGTTAGTATGAAGTTTATATGAGTGCTTACAAAAAAGTATAATTAGACCATCATTAACTTGTAGTTAAGTTTGTGTTTATCAAACAAAAATGGAATACAAACCTCCCATGAAACTTGATGTATAAGTGGCTTGAAGCCCTGAGACAGTACAGTTCTTGTAACATAAAAATGGTTCCCACTGGGTACATGTAACTGCATAAAATACACCTCAGACAGTGGGGATTTGTGTAGGCAACTTAAATGAGCAAGAACACACATAGGTTTTTCTTCTTCAGTTAAAGGAGTGGCTGTTTACATGTGATCTACCATGGTTCTCTTAGCTGTCCACTGGAGGGGGACATTATAGACACATATATCACTTTTAAGATAAACAATTAAACCCCCCGAAAAGTACAGCTGAATCACAGTCTAGACAGAACTTTCCAAAAGTTCACCTGCTGTTCTGGATAGGCAAAGGTCAGCGTAGACTGGGGCTACTGCTGGAGGGTCACGAAGGAAGGGATTATTTTGCGTTGATCAGAGCTCTATTATGAAAATCTTTCACTGATATAAATAGAAATAGGAAAAGCATAAAGCAAGTAGTTCTGATGCTGCAACTGACTACTGAGTGATAAAGTGTAGAATCCATTCTTCTGATGAGACTGAAAAATGTAAACTTGGAATGACACACAAAGAAATACACACAGCTGTATAAACAGGGAATTTAGGAAACATCGTCAGGAAAAGTTATGGCTTATTTTAATTTAGTTGCTACTGTTAGGCAAGATACAAAATTACATCTTTTTTTGACTCACTAATGCAAACTGCACACATAAGACCAAAATGAAATTTCATTACTAGTGACAAATATTTTTCTTTGTTTTTGAAGTGCTTGAACTATTTTTACATCAGGAACGCTATTTTTTTCTTTGAGGGAAGCAACTAGTTCATTGTTGCAACTTTTATCTAGTTACATGCTAAGATTTGTGCACTAATCAGGCACACACTATTTTAGATTGTCTGATAAAGGCAATGAACTCTGAGTGTGCCTGGTACACACTGTGTAACTATAAAGATCACAGATTTGTAAACTGTGATCCTAATTACAATTTCAAAAGGAAAGGAAGATGATGAATTAGACTGCTGTGACTTACACTTTTTCGAGCACCATTAGAGAGTCTGTCTCAAAAAAAAAAAAAGGTAGCTGAAGTTCCTTATCCTTAAATTCTTCCAATAGCAGAGGAATTTGGCCATACAATTCCATTATTCTGGCGGCTGGGTGACTAAATCCAGTGCAACTCTGAGAAATTAACTCTGCTACACTGATTTATCATCATCGCTGTCTGTTAGTCAATTCTAAACCCCTAGGCCTTGTGACAAATAAAGTATTCCAGTAAGTGCAGCGTTTTAAATTCCAGTTAAATTACATTCTACGTTTTAAACTCAATTATCATGAAATTAATTGTAAAATTGGTTCCTAGTATGAAGCGTGAAGAAAATAATACTTCTAATTTACAGCAAATGCTAGATTTTTGTGCTGTTGTGTGATTTATGGTATCCTGCTGTATGTACTTAAAGAAGGGTAGGAAATTCTTAAGGTCAACTAAAGTACTCTAAAAATAACATGTATTGAAATGAACAGATTTAGAAATAGTTTCCATTTTAATTTGTACAATTAGTCTTGTAAAGCATATGCAGCTTTCCAAGGCTTAAGAACTGCAAACTAAGGGAGTAAAAGCATGGTACAAGAAAAGCCTCTGAAATCTGATTTAGCTGTCTGTAGTTAAAGATGTCTGAATTACAAAGAGGAATTCTGGAGTTTGAGGATCTAGGATCTGATTACTACCTAATTTTTTGGAGTGTATTTTCTCAGGCAAGACTCTGCAAAGCATACTGTATGCAGTTCATCAACAACTCTTATTGAAGCCCCTCACAGAAATGTCATACTCCATGGGATCCTCAGCCTGTTTATTTATGGTGAAGTGACTAGGACACCTCATATTATAACCCATGCTTGAGTGAAACCTTTACGGTTTTGTGAATTTCTAGAGCATATTAGTAACATAAAGTATTGCATTAGAATATGTTACAGTGGAAAGGAAATCCCACTGTAACCATTTGAAAGTAATGTATTTAAATATTTGGTTAGATGTTTGATATATTAGCAGAACAAAAAAGATTGCATTGTGCCTATCAAAAGATTGTACATACTCAGGAATGTTATGGAAGCTGCAAACTAGCAACTAAGATGGATCTTGTTCTGAGAGGAAAGGAAATCTATCTTTTATGGATTTGTGACTACAATTGGTAAATAAAGTATATGTGTGTGTGTGTGTGTCAGGGAGTGACTAGATCATTACTAACAAAGGCCTCATGTACCTTCCTGTAGGAGAAATTAACTTAATTGAAACTTCAACCAACTAAAGTCAGCAACCAGTTGAAATAACAGAGCTTGACAGTGACTGAAGTGGTATTTTTCTAGGGGACTGACAGCTGAAGTATATCTAAATTGCTAGAGAAAAGAAGTATTTATAACTGGCAGCTTAAAAACTGTGTGTTAGATTTATTTTGTTTCTGATAACTCTTGTCCAAGGCACTTTAAGGTCAATATGCTTTCTGCACTGTGCCCCTGGTAGAATTGAGTTCTTTCATTGAATTTCTTGTTTGGGGGAATTGTAGAGTAGAGAAAGTGAGCGAGTGTGGGTGTGGAGAACTTCCGTACCTCTATCAAATGCTTTTTTGCATCTTTGCAACTGTTATTTGCATCTATGTGACTGAGAGTATATAAAGCTAATTTCTATATAGCTGTTCATTTTAAGCTGTTACTTTGAGGTCTCCTTATCATGAGTTAGATGCTGAATAGTGCTTATCAAATGAATATCTGAAAATGGTCAGCCATGAAACAAAATGGATTCTTCACTGTAAAGGGGCACATTTCTCTTTATAGGGTGGTTAGTTTTTTGTTTGTTTTTTTTTAATAAATTATTTTTTAATATTTATTTATTCATTTATTTATTTATTTTGCATAAATTAAGGAGCAGAAAGAAGTTCTGAGACTACAGCTGAGCAAGATGTGGCCTTGCTGATCTTGGAATTTTCTTTCTTTGCCCTATGCTTCCAAGTCTGCCATATGCATCAAGTGCCCTCCTTATCATCCTGACGTTGCCCTTGCTAAGTACTTCCAACGTGATGATTTTACAAAAAAGAGTTCTAGTTACACCCTTCTTACATTACTCTTTCCTAAAGAAAGCTCTTCCACATACTTACAGGCCTTCTCATAGTGTGTTTGCTTTGCTTGCTGGTTGAATGGATTTCTGAGCAGAGATAGAGTGAAATAGACACTTCATGCTTGTTGAATGGAGAAAAAGAAAGTTCTCTGCAATCTCCCCAGCTTTCATGAAAGCTGGGACAGCTAAATTTTTATCTTTTTGTTTTTCAGGGTTTTTTTTTTCTTTGAGAGGGGTTCATTTTGTGTCTCTGTTGCTGATAAGTTCTTTAGTTTAAAGCAATGAAACTTTGAACTCTCCAGAAGTGCTGCCACAATTTTTGGGAATAGAAGATTTTTGTAGGACATTATTTAACAAGGAACTTTATTTATGGACCAGCACTTCCCTAAATGGAACTATATATGAGTGTCATAATAGAAATATTCTTTAGGTATATATACCCATATCAATTTAAACACCTCCGTACGCTTTTATTTTCTTTTGAAGCAGTTATTTAGAGTGCACTTGATTCCACAGGACAGAAATTCATAACTGTATAGTGTTTTGAATATGAACCTTTAGATTTGTTGAAACATTTGTTTATAAAGTCAAGGAACATGTCATCCTGAAAAGACCAATGAAATATAGTTAATGGAACCTCCATAACATAAATTTCATTTTATTTATTTATTAATCCTGAAATAATCCCTATTTATCACAGTATTGCATATACAATTTTCTTTACTAGTCTCTAGGAACCTGTCAAATTCACTGTGGGCTTTTTTTTATTATTATAATGCCTTGATTTATTATGTTCTTTTCATATCCGAGTATGTGTTTAAGGATTTATCTCGAAGCCACCAATAAGCAACTACTTATTTTTGACTTGGTGATAATAATTGATTTCAATGGAATTTAGGTGTCAAAAGTTTTTGGAGATCTGGAAGTAAATGACTCTCTGATAATTCTGCAAAGACTAGAATGAAGTAATCTGTCTGGATACATGATTTAGGTAATTAAATGTTTCTGGGGACTGGTCCATAGAAATGAAAGATTTTACTATAAATGTCTGGAGTGTTTGATCAAGAATTTGTACAGGAAGTTGGTGGTAAAACTACGAAAATAATTCTAGATGCAGTTCATCCTTTCATCTTCCAGTGTCATCAAAAAATCCCCCACTTCCGTCACAGGTTGTTTACTCTTTGTACTTAAATTACTTACAGTCCAGGTATTGACTGTTTGAACTGTGATCAGTGAAACATTCAAAGAAGAAATTTTCTATATGTCCAGCAGAACACTCCCATTTTTCATGAAAATTTACAGAAGACTTAAAGACTAAGAATTACAAATTTAGTCAAAAAATTAATGTGCATAAGCTACCATATACAGAAAAATCATAAACAGTAGTGTTTTGGCCAGCATATATTTTTCAGGCTGGTAAACTTAATACTTAAAATTTTATCTTCTTATTTCACGCCTTTATCATTCTGAATTGGGAGTGAGCTAGGCCTGCTAGCTCATGTCACGGACTGGACCCCTACCCATCCCTTCCCGGATGATGTTGTTTATCCATGTTTATGTCGCAAACAATGGGCAGAGCATTTCCTAGAGAAGAGGCTCCACCAGGAGTGCTTGCGTAGAGCACTCGGACAGAACATTTCTAACGAAGAGGCGCCACCATGTCTACGAACAGCTCGGGCAGAGCATCGTGGAAGAAAAGTTCCTTTGTGAACGGACATTAGTGAGTTGTTAATGTTCTGGGTGACAGCACACCTGCTGACCTGCTGAGGTGGGGCATGGGTGCTGGGGGCTGTAGTCATCTCCCCGGTGGAGAACCAGCTGCCCCCTCCCCCCCCCCCTCCGAGCTAACCTGGATACAGGGCTGTTGCGCCCCCCAAAAGTCAACCCTGAAGGTGACCTGGATGCTGGGCAACCCCCCGAGGAGCGGTCCGGGACTGGAAGGGGCCAAACCGTATAAAAGGTGAAGCCCGAACTTTACTCCCCGCTGACCCGTCACCACCCCACACAAGGAGTTTCTGCCTGAAATGAAGATTTCTGCCTGAAGAGAAGACAGGTGCTGGAACGAGGGATTGGTGATGTTTGCTATGTGTCTGTGTTTGTGTTTGTCTCCTTGTGTGTGTCTCTCTTATCTATCTCTTTCTGCCCCTCTTTCTTACCTTTCAACTCTTTCATACTCTGTCTTCTCTGTGATTTTTGCCTCAAATAACGATTGAGCATTATTTGGTGCTTGCGTAATGGATAAGTGGTGTTTGGTGATAATTGATGTGTGATTTGGTGCTTAACTCTGAGAAGTTGATTCGTGGTGTTTTTGCAGTTGCTGAGGTAAATAAAATCGTGTTGTGCTGTTCCTCGAGTCATTGTCTGACTCCACCTAGCTGGTGCTCCTTTTCGGGGGAATTGCAAAAAACCTCTCTCGACCGTCCACTGTAGTGGGGCGAGACAGCTCATCAATGGTCTTAATCTTCCTCTTGCTTCATTAGATGTGTTGCCTTTCTAAAATTACTTTAAAGTGGTTATAATTAATTCCTTGTATAGAACACGATGTTTAATTTGTGAAATTTGTCTTAGGTTTGTTCAAATCTAAATTCATGTTTTCTGTAGTAAGCTTTTTCTCTCTTACAGAAATAGAAGATTGAAAAGTACTTCTTAAGTCACTGAATTCAGTCATCTGTTAACAAAGAATCTTTTCATAAACTTGTTGAGCTCCCATGACATTGAGCTCACTCTTGGGAAAAACACACATTTGCTTCCATAGATTGTTACAGAACCCCACTGGTCTCATGCATAGCTACTAGCTTCTGATTTTCTCAAGGTTGCTCATGGACAGCTTATACAGAGTTTGCCCAAAATGTAGCTTGGTTTAAATAACATGATGCCAACCAATTACTCTTTGCAGTAAGAGTGAAACAATTTCTTCAACTTCACCAGTACACATTGGTTTGGAAAAGAAAACACACAAAAAAAAGTGGTGATTACCTTTAAGTTAAGCATTCTGGAGTCATGCTTTTCTGAAATTTGTGTTACAGTGATAAATACTTCTTGATACTAAGTCCAGAATTTTAAATATTTGAAAATGCACATCGAGAAGATCAGAGACTATCTTTATAGTTTGGTGTTGGTTCTGTGCTACCCTGATTGAAGGGACCCTTGAAAGGCACAGCAAGGCACATATCCAGGGGAGCATGCTGGACTGAGCAGCACTTGCTGACACTCTTGACAGCCATCTGTGCTGAGCAGAGCCCCCTTGCAGAGAGCACAGAAGACAAGAGAAAAAATCTGGTGGGTTGCAAGGGAAATGGGAGAAATAAGTGGCACCTATAAGTGAAATGTTGAACCCACTTGGAAGCTTTAAATTAGACTCTTAAACCAATTAAATATTTAAATATTCTGGAGTTCTTTTGACGTTCAAAACCTTTTGATTTTGATGGTATTTCTGTTTTTCTCGAATATCTCTGGTGGAATGTAATCCTGTAATGACATATTCCACAGTAAAATGCACTATCATCTTAAATTATGAGATAATAAAAAACAGTGTCCTTCTGAACCTTGCCTGCTCAGCAGCCTTTTACCTTCTGAAATTAATAGTGGTTTGTGGATAGCTTGGTGTATTGGCAAAGATTTTTAAAAGAACTTCCCGCTCCTAGTGGTAAAAAAAAGCAAGTACTTGTGTTGAAGATGTGCATGGAGACCAAAGCACAAAAAACGCCATCTGTGACCTAAACTGCATCTGTTGGTTGGCCACTAAAAGAAGAGGAAGGTTTTGATTTACTAGCCAGACAGCTTTCTCAATTTTCTTGTCAAGAAATATCTTTAAACTGCAATACAGTTATGACAGCTTGGATAACAGCGTTTAGCTATACTCCAGCAGCTTTTAGATTTTACATGCTATATGCCTAGGCCTGTCAGAGAGACCTGTGCCAGACACAACACTTCCAAAATATTTTTTTTTCTCTTTCTCTTGCACTTGCTGAATGTTAAGTCTTCTAGTCACTTGGCATGAATTTTAGGAGTTTTCCCCTCTTAGATGTGGACTTTGATATCACTTTAATATTAACAAAGACTGAACTAATAGTCCATCACTATTTTAAAAAAGTTGAAGAGGTATATTCATGGAGTAAACACATCACCAACATGTATGTGTTGTCAGATTTTGAAAGATAGCTAGGCAAATTGTTTTTTGTTGTTGTGTTTTTTTTTTTAAATCTTAGTGTTTTTTAATGACAGCATCTATTAGCTAATAGATCTTAAAATAGTGGGTTAATGAGTAAACAATAGTATCTGCTTACGTTAATGAAGAGTAGATCTTCATGTGGCTCTGCTTGTAACACCCAAATTGCAGATGGTTAATTATGTCTTTTTAATGCAGTGGGACAAATCTTAGTAGAATAACCAAAGTTCTTCAAATGCTATGAGCTTTCTCATAAACGTTTCTTTATATTTGCTCATATGCTTGTACAGAGAACGATACAATTAGCCCACGGTCTGTTTCTGTTTCTTACTTAGTGTTCCTCTTCATGTCTTTTGAGAAGTTAGGCTTATCGACACAAGGGTATGACTCTTGACAGCAATAACTTATCACTGTCTTTCTGGTTCTTTTTTATAGAGCTGTGTATGAGTGTCATGATGAATTACATGTGGAATGAATTTGCAACACTGCTGTTGAGTGCATTTTCCGTCCATGGCCCAAATGTCAGGTGAATTGCTGTACAAAAAACTCAGTTTTTAAAGAACTAGTGGGGTTGCTGTATCAAGTAATGACTGCCATGTATGTAGACATAGTAATTTATTTATCACACAGAAAATATATACACAGGAAAGAAATATTTTTCAAGATACTAAATCATGAACCACTCATGTACAGCTCTGTCTTATTCTTTATTTTTTTTAACTTTTGATTTAGGCCGACATTCATGATACCTACCACAAGCAGTCCAGAAATCAGGCATTTAATCTGGTCTTTTCTAAGCTCTCTTCCATTGTCAACTCCATTGAAGAACAGGTTGTTCTTCCCATTTTAAGGTAAATGGTCAAGCTGAGCGAATTACCTTCCAAAGGCATTTTAATGGATGTTCGATAGGTAAGAACTTGGGTGACCTTGCATTTCTTAATTTACAATCTTTTTCTTACTGAATATAAATATAAGTGGACTTCCTGATACATTGCCAGGTAAGCATGTAGAGATTTATGGTTGTACTTATTTTCATGGATCTTACAAATTATTCTGTAAATGGAGTTTATTGTTGAAAAAAACCTCTATGTGTTATCTGGACAATAAACTTGCATGCCACCATTAACTGCCTTCTATCTCAGATGTTTTTGCTAGCAATGGTAATAAGAAAGTCATCAGCTGTGCTTATGGTGCCTACTCAAGTCTATTCTGGAGTAAGTGTAGTAAGATTTGAGCTATACTACTGGATAACTTCCACTTGGAAATCTTTCAGTGGAGAATCAATATCTGAGTTTACTTTTCAAAGAAAATGACAGATATAGTCTGTAATTCTCTCTCTTGTACTTACAGTCAGCTGCTTTCATGTGTCTTCTTTTCCTTTCTGTTCTTATTACTTAGGCATGTTAGTTTATTACTGCAATTAAAAAAAAAAGAAAACAAGCAAAATTCTGAGATGTCAGAAGGTGAACCGGTGACATCTAATATCTTTGGAGTCTTTGTTGTTAATGAGTAAAAATTAAAAAAAAAATCCTCCATGTAGAGGGGGTACCAAAAAAAACTTCAGGAAAAAGTTAATCCTTTGAGATATCATGAGGTATCTCTACCCTTTTATTAAAAGTTTTTACATCGTTCTATAGTAAAAAATAGTTATAGATGTTTGATTCACAGTACCCTTAAGGGTTAAAACTGCTCTGAGACACTGGTCCTCCCTCTGGTGTTTCTTCCTGAGAGCTGAGGACAATTGTTCAAGTGCTTGTCTCTAGTACTTGTTTTCCAGATTCACACTAAAATATGTGCATCTTTTCTCAGACTCCCACTGAAGTAGTGGGTCTTGTGATTTATAAACTATTCAGATGACATCTAGTAGCTGTAAGCAAATGTGCTTATACAGATAACTTTTGCACAAAGTTTTGGAACATACCATTCCTTTTATTTACGAGGATAAACAGAAAAGATTAGAGTCACTGGAAAACCACATTTTTAAAAAGTGATACATTTTTATCTAGCTCACAGTTTTTAGAAGATCATGGATATTCACCCATTTTGAAGATGATAGACAAGGTATTGCTTGTCTTCACTCACCTCAGTTGGCCTCATATCTACGTTATGCTCTCTTCTACAAAACCATATACTTTCACAAACTGTTTTGGTGTCTATTCACACTTTTCCCAGGGGAACCCTGTTGCAACTTCTTTCGGGCTCTCCTCAGACCTCTTTTCAGCCTCTTTCTCACATTGCAATATTGCTGTCAGTTTTCCCCTATTTAGATTCCAAACAGCTTTCTAAAAGGAAACCTGCTTAAGCTGTTTAGCCAAAATCTGATTTAACCATTTGTCTTCTTAGTTGTATGTTAAGCTTCCATAGTAGACTGTTATCCTTAGGTGAACTGATAAGTATTAAAAACCTGAAAGCCGAGTGAACGCAAGAAACACTCTTGATGTCTGATGAATCAGCTGGAACTGTAAGCTATTAGAGAGATCTCAAATCATCATGCCTAAAACCAGTTGTATTTTCTCCAGCTCAACAGGGGTTTTCCATCAGTTTGTAATAATCAGTTTTCAGATGTGAAGTTTCATCTGCTTGCACCTATTATATTTACGGGAAAAGTGATAAAGGTTTCCTGCAAGTTTAATTGTAAATTAAAAAAAATAGGCATAAAATAATTTATCTTTTAACTTTTTTGGTTTTTTTCTCTTTTTTTCTTTTCTCTTTCTTCAACAAAAGACATAAATTAGTTCCTTTTGTTATCTTAGCAGAAGACACTGTTATATTAATGAATTGAGAGGGCATTCTAAAACCCTGGAACAATCGATAGCGTATCAGAAGAGAAGCTTTACTTTGATCCTTAGATGCTACTTTAATGAAATGATAGCCAAGGATCAAATCCAAAGTATGAAAATATTTGTGCCTGACATATAGTATGTGGAAATGGGGAGCTTTTCTGAGCTCACTATGAATTAAAGCTCTCACAGCCACAACTCTCTACTGGGCATTTTTTACAACTGTAATTGAGGATGCCTAGGGTGATTGCTTAATCAGCCTGTTCTGTAGCACATTAAAATTCACCATGACTTGCACAGATACCTGACTCACTGGGGGAAATCTGATGGAGGGCTGTCTCACAGAAATACTGCCTGGTTTTAGCACAATCTAGTGTCTCACTTGATCGTATCTGTCAAAATACTCCTCATCCTTGGAGAGCATGTTAGCACAGCATAAGAGCAGATATTACTTCTCTTTGCCTCTAGGGCTGTTTCTGTTAAGTCAAGTGAGTGTATGATTCACAGCTTTTAACCTCTGTCCTCCTCAGAGGCTCTGAGACAACATGGAGTCAGTTTCCAGTATAGCAAATCTGACTTTTCCAACTGCTTCTTTTCCTCCTAAGTGTCTTTAATTGAGTTTACTGTCCTGGTTTCAGCTGGAACAGAGTTAACTTCTTAGTGGCTAATGAGAGGCTATGGTTTAGATTTTTTCTGAGAAGGCTGATAACATACTGATGTTTATAGTTGCTGCCAAGACAGTCAAGGACTTTTCAGCCTCTCTGCTGTGCCAGTGTCTGCAGGGGCAGAAGAAGCTGGGAGGCAGCACAGCCCCAATTACTAGCCTAGGGATTCAATCTTAGGTTTAGGATTGAGACCCAAACTGGCCAATGGTATATCATACACATCATGCCCAGTATATAGATGAGAGTCTGTCCGGAAGAGTTCTCTCTTGTCTCCCTCCAGGTTGCCCTTCTCTCAGGGTTGCCTTCATCTCTTGGACACTCAGGCTCTCATCTCTGTTCTGGGATTTCAGTTTCAGGACTCTCTCTGCTTCAGGTTTGTTAGCTGGAAATGGGCTGCGTCTTGGTCATCGGGTCATGAGCATTTTCACTGTGTATCACCCATTTATATATTTCTGTATATTATTACTATTATAATCATTATTTCTGTTTCCAATTTTACTGTGGTTATTAAATTTTTCTTATCTCAACCTAGAAGTCTCTTTTTCCCTTTACCCTTTTAATTCTCTCTGCCATCCCCAGAAGAGGGAGAAGGGAGGGTGGTTGAGCGGAGTTGCGTAAAATTATAACACTTACCTACTCTTCAGTCTTTGGTCCTGGCTGAAACAGGATTCTCACAAATGCAGATTACTCCTGGACTATTTATGCCATCACACATCCCTTTACCTTTAGAAGTGTGATTGCATAATGATCTATGCTATCATAACATTTGAAGGTACCATAGGAAATAACTCAAATGCAGGTTTGTAGTCTTCTAGAATTTCCCTGAAGATATGCATTAATCAGAAAATCCTAGCAGAATAAGCCTCTTTTTGTGCAATATTAGTACTTAATAATGCCCCCAAAGTAATGCATTGCTAGAGGTACTGGTTGATGTAACAAAAGTTAATTTCATACACAGTAACACAGACTGTGATAGTTGGATTTTTACTGTTTTCAAAGATAAATAGTAGACACAAGTCATCTGTTTTACATCTTGCACTACAAACTCTTGCTCTCTTTTTCAGTACTTCTTTTTTGGTAGTACAAAAGATTACTTTCAAGTCCCCTCTCTGTAGCTCTTCATATCCGTGTCATCGTTATTGGTGGCTGCACTGTATTATTCACTCCGAATTTGTCTTTGATACTTTGCTCAGGTAACTCTTCTAGTGGCCTTTCCTCAGCTTTGTTTATGACTGTCATCTGGCATTAAGCCTGCACAGGAGGCAGCTCATCTTGCCCGTGTAACTCTGGCAGCTTGTTTGCACCACAAACAGGTGGAGTTTTATTTATTTATTTAAGCTACTTTACAGAGCTTAACTTCTTTTCTTTTTCATTAACTATTTCATTTGGAGTAAAGGAGTAACCTTGAGGTTGTAAATTAACCTTTCATGCTGATACCTTTAAGGAAACACTGATTTCTGCTTTTGCCTCTGTAGCTAAGATTACTGTGTCCTATGGGCTTACCCAGTATATCCTCCTCCTTCGCTACCTGGTCATAGGATTTCTCTGTTAAACCACTTCCAGAAGAACACATCTTGCAGAATTCACTCATAACCTGTCACTAGTTAGAGGTCTGTGCTTGCATGACCAGTAACTTACGAACAATATCCTGGTAAACAAAAATCTGTGAGTTGCCATTCCTGCCCCTAATTTGTGTACCATACAATACAGTTTGTATAGAACAGTAGGTCCAGTCTCACTTGCATTTTTTCAAAGACAGTGGAAAGTATTTTTGCTCTCTGAAATCCTTTGTCACTTACTGTAATTCCTAATTATAATAGCCAAAGCATGGAGTAGAGTTGCCACCTTGAAATACAACACAAGCTGGTAACCTGGTCCTTCCCTTCTGTAGGACACACAGGCACACATAGACCCAGACTCTTTCCAGAAATTCCAGAAACAAACATGGCTTCAAAGTGAGACTATAACTTAAAGATCCAGGCACATATTGTCAATATTTGTGAGGATTTATAGTGTAGTTAAAACTAAGTAATGGCACTGGGTCTTAGAGCATGTTTTGAGGCATTGACTGTTTTGAACAAGTTTCACAGCTAAACATAGGAAACTAAACCACTAGAATGCAGAAAAATTTATTATTGAACAGGCTTTTTTAATAAAATGAATCCTTATATTTTGGTGCTGAGACTATTATTCTTGAAGCTGGCATATTTGTTACCATGACAGCAAAAATACACTGATTCCATACTGCTTACATGACTGTCTCTTTTTCTCTGCTGCTCTATATGGCCTGATGATCAAAGATTTCTACAACAATCAAGATGACCTTTGTGGTGTGCAGTAAGTGTCAGATCCACAGAGAACCTTAAATAATTCTCTGGCTATGAGTTTCTGAAATGCTGTAGTTTTTCATCTCAATAACTGACATATCTGTCACTTGGAGACTTTACTCATGCAGACTTTCTAAGAAAAAATGAAATCTTTTTAACAGTGCATGAAAACAATACATCAATAATGGATATATGGTTATTTATGTTTTTCAAATATGTTTTTATTTATTTTCAAAAAATTAAAATACAAAATGAATTCTGCTAGAAAAAATACACTTTTTTTTTCTCTCTTGACTGCAAATAAGAGCCTTTCAGAACTTGCTAAAAATATTGCAGCAGATTTGAAGACCTACAGAGAAATTTATTATCAGCATTACATTCTTTCAGGTTCTTAATTAGATATACTGTGCAGCTTAAAATACATAGTCACATGATTAATTACCAAACTGTTGATTTTTCTAGTTGTCTCAAGGTTAAAGCTATTCCATGGTATAATGCAAATTCCTCCAAAGTCTGATTCCGTGGATACTCTTGTTGCCTATATTGAACTGTACGCAGTAGACCAATAAAAGCAATCAGATTGATCTATCTCGTTATGGTTTTGATGGCTTCTAAAGCACTAGCTATAAAACAAGCTAACTGGAAAATCAAAGCGTTAGTGATCTCTGAGGACTTTTCGTCAAGTAGGTTGGTCTAAATCATGTTTCAAATTTGGATAGTACATTCACAACACATTTTATGTAGCAAACATTGCTATTTGTGGATAGCCTCCCTCCTCTGTTGAATATGGAGCCTATTGTTAAGGAAAAGTCTCCAAGTATCTGGGAACAAGCCTTTAACAGTTCAGTTAAGTAGTGAGTGTTTGGGTACTAAAATCTTCAGAGAGGCTACCCCCCTGCAAGCCCTAGTTTGTCAGTATTCCCAGTTTTCCACAACCACATGCTTTGCCCAGCCTCTTATTTTGATAATTACTCAGTTACTGGTTTATATAATGAGAATCTGCACCTGCAGGGTTGTAAAGACCACCTCGTATAGTTGACTGATCTGTAAGGATTGCTCTTGTTTCTGGTCAGAGGAAAATGTGATCAGATGGTTCATGATATTACTTAAGAAAGTTGTAGGATTCTTGCTCAAAGCTAAATGTGTAACTTTGTTTAGTCCATTTTTGAATGTAACTTTGAATATTTTGA
>WKFP01014237.1:630855-668041 GCA_011057875.1 Pterocles orientalis
TTTGTATATAGTATTATTTCTAATATTATTGTAGTTTAGTTATTAAATTGTCCTTATCTCAACCCACGAGTCCTCTTTGCCATTTACCTCTTTAATTCTCTCCCCTATCATTGGGTGGGGGCAGGGACTGTGTGAGCGGGTGTGTGTGGTTTGGCCCCCAGCCAAGGGCCAACCCATCACAGGATCTTATAATAAACGTGTAATTTTAAATATTAAGCACAAAATAATTTATGAAGTAGGCCTTTCTCCTTTCTCCCTCTCCACAGATTTCTGATGAGAAGGGAATTGCATCCCTTTTCTTAATTGAAATAAGAATTGTTTTATTTTTTATGTCAGTGATGAAAACTATCTGAACTTTGGTTTTATTGATTTGTAACTTCCAATAAGCAAGAGCTGACATGGTTATAGTGTGCTATTAGATTACGTATATTTATATTTTTCTGTGTAAATCCCCAAAGTTAGAGATGAAGGGCTGTGTATATATATGGTCTTTGTGTGTGAAATTTCCAAGTCTGTCCTTAGAGTCTGGTTTAAAATTTGTAAACATGTAATCTTGTTGTGAGAGTGAAAGAAAAGATTATACAGCGACGTATGTTCTCTGCTGGACCATTCTGCACTGCTGGAGTTTATCTGTTCAATTAATTTAATTCACTTTTTTAAAACACCTGCAATAGAAATAGGTATGTTTTTGAAACAGTTACATTGCAGATACTGCTGCTAGTTGAGATTTATTTCTGGAAACTTGTTTTAAACTAGAGATTAATTTTTTTTTCTTAGACTTTCACTGCAAATACTCTGTGAGCTCATATAAAAGATGCCAGATGTTTAGAAATATTAATATTGCAAAGGCATGCAACTCTCCTGCTGTGGCACAAAGGCACACAGAGAAAAACCTATGAATAGTGCAGCTAAAACGTTTAGGCTCATTTAAGTTTAATAAACTTGGAATTTGTAGATGTTATAAAAGAAACAACAGACAGAGGAGTTTTATTGGTTATTTTTTCATGTTTATAGCTATTTTGGACTTACCAGCTTTAATGCATTGAGTTAGGCTACTCACATGAGTCTTACTAAAGCCCGTGGAATGACTCATGGTAAGAAAGGAACGCTCCTGTGAATGGATATGGTTCAACATGTAGGTCTCTAGCTATGTTCATACTGCAGGAATCTGAAATTCATGTTTCTAGCGCCGTATTGGTAGACAAAGTGGATAGTCCTTGAGATACCATTCAGTGCTACAAGATCTTCCATCTTCAGAAGAGAATCAGTGATCAGAAGGACTAAAATATTTTGTATTCACAGAATAGACTGTGACATAGTCAGCAGAGAATACTGATCTGTTGCGTACAGGATAGTCCATTTTGTATAGAACTATTCTAACTGTCAGTAATAGCTCTTGGAGTAGCCTCAAATTTAGACACTACTAACTTCCCCCTTACCAGTTTATGTCTATTGAGAAATATATGTTACAATAATTTGCCCTTTCTGAGATTTCATTTTTCTGGAAACAAATACTGAAGCAAAAAATCTTGTTCATGCCTATTTTTTCTGCAATGTATGTCAGCTTTTCCTCGGTTTTCCTGAAATTACTTTTCTACTCTTCCAGTTTCTGAACATGATGAGGTTAAGTAATTTTAGAACTGCTAATGGAGTTGGCCTGATCTTGAGAATTCTGATTTTCAAAAATCTTGATAAATCAGAATCTGGATTCATTCTGCATCAAAACTAAGTGACAAAAACACAAGTGACACAGGCTAAGAAACTTTGTTTAGCTATCACTGAAAAAAATATTTCTACACTGAAATTACATTTTCCAGGGCTGTGGTTGCCTGAGACTCTTATTCTTGTTTTTCTAAAGAAGCCGGAGGACTTTCTAACATCCAAGTTACTATACTGGACGTTTTGATTCAAGATGCAGAGCACAGAGCTTAGGTTCCTGCCTCTGTGGCAGGGAGCTTGAAGCACCTGAAATCTGTTGTGTAGTGGGGCTCATTTGATGTTGCTGAAACCAGTTATTTAACACGGGAGAGAGTTCAATTTTAATCAGCTTGCATTCTAACACAAAATGGTAATCTTTCAGTTTAAAAGAATTTCACTGTAAGGATACAACATTAAAAAAACCCCAAGTGCTTTTGTAACAGAGATTGTGTGTTTAATATACTCTGTTTCTGCAGGAAATAATCAGAAATCAATTACTTTTCCACAAAGAGACTGTTTACAGGTATTTACTGAAGATGCAACCATTTCTTTCCATTAATTAATTGGTGTATCCAAGGCTTCTAAGAAATATTGTATTTGGGCTCACAAAGGAATGACAATATCAGCAGTATAAAAATTTGTCAGTAACAACTGTTCAAAGAAGTAGAATAAATAGAATTTCAGTCCTCATGCTTTGCTGAAGTTGAAATAGAGTAACAAGGAATCTGAGTAGAGTTAGTTGACCTAAAGATATGTTGTCAGGAACTCTTGAAGCAGATTATTCTGAAACATGAAAAACAGGAAGGAGTGATTAATTTCTCTAGCAATGACGATGGATCTAGTAGTGAGAATATTAATAAAGATTTAATCTGTAACTAAATAATCTTTTTAATGCTTACTTTTAACATCTATTAAGTCGATTAAAGTGTGGCTAACTGAAATAATCTCCCTTCCAAAGCAGATGTGAATAATGACAGATGCCATCACTATACAATAGAAATTACTTAGATCACTGTTGCTCTGATGTCGTTGTACTTGAACATCAAAACCATTAACAGGGAAGAACAGTACTTCCATATGGATTGCATACCATACAAATGGCTAAGTCTTTCTTCCACTGTTAAAAACTCTTGTTGGAATCAATATCAGACAAATGAAAAGACTTTTTCCCCCCTTAAAATATGTGATTCTTTCAAGAAAAGTATGAACCAATACACAATCTCTTACTCTCATCAGGCTTAATAACTACCAATCCTTGACAATGTCCTGTATTTTTTAAAATAACTTTTTGAACATGTGTATGCTTTTGATTTCCATGATAGGTGTTGTAGCTCTAAATTTCATGTATTAAAAATGCTGTTTTTTTGTTTCATTCTATATGTGGTGCCAGAGTGTTTAATGGGACACCCCTTAGTTTGCATTTTGTGACAAACAATGGACCATTTGGTCTTCCTCACAGGCTTGCTCTTTTGTTGAGTAGAGGAGAACTTGGACAAGATCAGTGATGATGAAGCTAGAGTGGCAGAGTGAGACCACTAGCTAAGACTAAGTACTCAGGATAGTGAGCTCTGGGGAAGCTGCTGACTTCTTTAGGCAGCTTAAGAGGTTTGTGTCTGATCTCTTGAAACTGGGGTATGCCAAAATGAAAGGCCATGTTAGATACTGTGAATCTCCATATTTTCCATCAAACAGCAAAGCCTTAACACAAGAATGCATATATTTTCAGGCATTGAATTAACCCCTAAAAGAGACAAAATTTGCTGAACAAAACCAATTTTTATTCTGGATAAGTGCTGAAATAAAACTCGTGTTCTCCATTTTTAGCAAGTTCATAGCATACAAAAGTTCATTGACGTCTAAATTTTAGTTTGCTTAATCAGCAAAACACTTCAAAATACTGAAGAAGTAAAAGTGAAAAAAATCTTTGTGCTTGGTAATAAATAATATTCAATAATAAAGCACACTAGTTGGACCAGATGTTTCTGTGTACATGTAATCATAATACAGATATGTGCAAAAATAATTAAAATTTTGTTATTTTTGGCCAGTACTTCTGCTCTTCTAAACACCCATAGTCTTGGTGCAGGAAAACTCCAAAGAGCTTGTGCTGTTTCCCCAGACGAGATGTAGGGAATTTATGAACTTTGACACATCAGTTATCATTGTACTATAGATTGCGAGGAAACATCCCTCTTCTGTCATCTTCCCCTCACATGGCCAGGCTCTGTTAAGGAAATAATTGTGCAATAGAGAAGAACTTTGCAGCAGAAAAAAAATTTAAAAAAAATATTTGGTAGACATATTTTTCCTCCAACTTTTGCACTTCATTCCAAAATATGCGTGGTCTTCCCTTTCTGTATAGATGTTTTCCCCTAAAATGGAGTTTTATATGGTATTCCAGAGAGAAATAATGGCTCCTCTTTTTTCTGCCTGTGAAAATAGAGATATGAAGGTATATTTTAAGATCATAAAAGGACTCCCATTGATTTATGCAGACAAAACACTCTATCGAGACATACTATTAGAAGACTAAAATTAAAATATTATTACTAGTGCTATAAATCAACATGTTAACAAGTTATCATGATTACAAATTCTGATGAACTCCCAGCTATATTCCTCCCTTCTAAAACAAAGCCTAAATAAAGGCAAAAAGAAGCAGCTTTGGAGGTTTTATTTGCTGTTTCTCGTAGAGACCATTTCACAAAAATCCTACAGCAAACACTAAATATACTATGCAGTTGAGTTTAAAATGTTTTGTTTCTTGAAAAAGAGTGTTTTGTCTAATAAAATAATTTCATTTTAAAAAGCTTTTTAACCTGAGAGTTTTGTTAATATTTTTAATTTTCCTATAAACATTATGAGAAGAAAAGTAAAATAAACAGCTTGATTATGTTGGTATGTAAAATTTACTATCCAAGGGTAGGAGACAGCTGATGGAAAACAGAAAGAGAAAAGTAAGTCAAATGCTCAGTTTTGTTCAAGAAAGAAGTTACATAGTTCAGTCACCTTTTTTTCCGAAGTGTGCCTTTTTAAAAAAATATAAAATATGTAAACCTACAGTTATTTAAATATTGAATATTAAAAAGGTTAAGGAAAAGAAAAATAGAACTATTACTTTTGTTCAATATATTGTTCTGTGAAAAAGCTATTTTAAGTGATTTACTATTAGAACATATGCCAAATTTGTTATATTGGACACCACAGACACTTAATTTTAAAAAGAGGGACAGTTTTTTTTTGTAAACCAGCTAAACTTTTCCTACACCAGCTACCAAAATATTCTTACTTATAATTTGCCTGAAAAAAACCCAGTAGAAATGAAATTTGCTCTGCTTTTCCTTACTTGTCATGTCAGTTGCAACTATTTTATTTTATTCCCCCCTCCCCCCCCCCAAAAAAAAATCTAAGTCATTTTGAGAAGCTAAAACTGGGCTGTACATTGCAAGGAAACAACCATGCCCCAGATACAATGAAGAGAATTGCTCAGACAAATTTTTCTGTAGAACCACCATAAACGAAAGCAGATGCTGTATCCTAATTCATTGGTTCTGTAAGCAAGACTTTAATGAAGGTAGTCACTTGTTCAAAATCTTACATTTTTCTCTGGAAAGGTATCTGGAAATGGGACCACAGCTGGAACTGTATATAGATTACAGTTATAGATCAATTTAAGTTATAGATCAATTTAAAATGCTAATTTCAGTCATGGGTTCAGAAGTTTCTGTATCCCAGCAGTAAACTCAGTTTATGGATTTCAAGTGATGAGTTCTCAGGGCTCTGTTTTCCCTCTGTCAATTTCCACTTACAGGTACACAGTCTCCCATTTATACTGCCTCTTTTTTTTTCTTCCAATTTTTCTTTTTCTTCTTGGAGAAAACTTTAAACCACTTTTGATTGTTCCTAAAAACAAAATAACAGTCAAAAACTCTCTTAGCTAAACAGATATCCAGGAAACAGACCAGCGAAATACTGTAATAGCTCGGGGTTCTTTACTCCCTTGCACAATCAAGGAAAACAAAGCCCACGGCTCGGAAATGAAAAGAGTTTAGCCAGCGCATGGGACAATCTTGTTTTAAATCCTTCGTAATGTCATGAAGATCTGCGGTAGTGTTCTGCGTACCTGCAAAGCATACGAGCAACGCTAGATGGTGCACAAGAACGCGCAGAGCCCCAAGGGTGCGCAAACCCCGTGGACTGAAAGACATAGAGGATTTCACTGGTCACGGTGCTAATGGTTTATAACTTCTAGAGCTTTAGTCCCCGTGGTAAAAATCTAGAAATTACTATAAAGTTCCTGGGATCCCGGTAGGGAAAGAGAATCAGGTGTTTGAGAACCGCATGCAAAATAGCCAAAATATTCAGTGAGTTTCCAGTGCTAGCCATGCACATAAGGGAAGGCTTGATGATAAGGTGTGCCTTAAAATTCACTCTACTCCAGGGGCAAATGTCTTTTCCAGAAACGGTTGTTCTTATGTTCATAGTCACAAAAGGTTCTTTCCACTCATCCTCACAAGGACTTGGAACTGTCAAATGTTCAGGTTTGTATGTAAGATCTGTTGTTCTTGAAACAATGGGCATTGTAGGTGGGATTCTCCAGTATAATGATTATGAGAAGTCCAGGAAGAGAAGTCTGCCTTATGCTCTTTGTTTCAATAACTCTTCAGTCTTTTAATCTGAGACAACAGATTATCAACAGCCACTATTCCGTTCCTGTAAATCAATAGGGTAGCTGTCAGCTGCCAGAGACATTTGGATACCTTTAGGCAGTGGAAAGTGGGAGGGGATTGAGTTTCATATAGTGTGTCATCTAATCAATAAGTTATTGTATATGCCAATCATCAAGTTTAAAATGAAAGAGGCAGCACCACCTTCATACTGTATAGGAGTCTACTGATTTGGTTTTTGCTGAGAGTAGCTACCAGGTTAAGACACTCAGGACCATAAGCAGAGGAAATTCCAGGCTGTAGATGCTTAGGTGAGAATTTGTGTTGACCAAAACTGTCCTGTTTTTGCTTATGTACTGTTAGGAATATGGAGAGTGGTAACATCAAATCTGAGGTACTGATGGAACATCAGTCAAAATCTGAGGTTGTGTTCTCAGGTGCTTGTTTCTACTTTAGTCCAACCTACCTGCTCAGGTGCTGTTTTTGACATTCGCCAGATAAAGCTTACTGTGAAATGTCTGTTGAACTGTTCTTTCTACATATTTTGTGAGATTTTCTGGTTATATATGATAAACCACCATAATAAAAATAACTATGGGAAAATGTATGTATTATTTTCAATTTTGTCTGCAAAGAGTGGTGGAGGTATTACTCTTCCTTTTGGTAGAAAGCAGTTATTGACTGTCTTTCACTGAGGAAGTAGAATTCAGTTCAGCTTCCTCAGAGCAAAACCATGTCCTTTTTCCACAAAAAAAACAAAACAAGTTTAAAGTGGGCAATGAACAGCCTATGAAAGAAAGAAGGCAAAACAAAAGAGACTGAACCTCTCTTTGTTTTCTTTGTGGAGAATGTGTCTGGCTTAAGAAGAGGGAAAAGAATGAAAAGCTTATTTGATTGATTTTGCAACTAATAGAATAGCAGAAAAGCATGCTAATCACTTTAAAATAGAGATGGAGAACTTAATTCAAAATTGGCCATATTCAGCTTCCACTGAAGTTAGCAGTAAGTGAAAACTGACTCTTCAGACTGCCTTCCAACAAAAATGTGTGCATGGAAAAGCATAAATCATGAGTTATATGGTACTCACACTTCTGTGTTACAAATAAGAGTTACATTACACTATGTATTTCTTTATCACTCTACACTATAGATTTCTCAATATGGTGATACTATACACTGCACTAAACCTGAACCGGACTTTAGTAGATCTGGACAGGGAAGATAATCTAGTGACATTGACACTTGAATGAGACTCGGCTTTACCCAGTTTCCGTGTGCCTTACATATTTTCACTCTAAGTTCTTCAAAACAGTGTTAGTGCTGTCCCTAGTCAGTAAAGTGTTGTGACACCTCCCCATAATTTGGAAATGCAAAGTATATCCAAATGATCATGACATAAAGAAGTTAAGTTTGCTGGAAAGTTGCAGTGCCATATTACCAGCAGGAGTAAAGAAGAGTCTTTTCTTCTGTTGTCATAAATTCCAAGTATACTCTGACTAAAAGGCAGCCTTTTTCATAGCTGCGATACACAAATCAATGTTATTGTTCTGTACAATATGCCAAAATGAATAGTAGTAACACCAGCTTCCTATCTTTTGTGCAATTTCTTCAGGGCTATTTTCAAGCTCCAGCGCTCTTCAGTGTAGGAAGGTAAATAAGATGCCAGTGGGGTAGATTTAGTACATTTGGGGTCTGTATAAATTATAACATTTGCCAATTCTTGATTAAGTAGGATGACATACCCAGGCTCTTAAGGTTAGTTAAATTAGATAAGGATGTGAACAAAGGTGAAGAAGCTGATCTTGAAGATAATGTATAAGCAGTTCAAAAATGTTTCACCTGATATCTGAACCTCGTATCTGACACTTGAAATCTCTGACCCAGTGTGGAAAAGGCTGGATGCAACATAGGCCTTTTACTGTATCTAAGCAAGATGGATAAGTTCAAACCAAATATGGTTTGATATGGAAAGATATGGAAAAAACTTTTACTCAGTTGTTGAGTAGTAAAGTCAGCAAGCTATTGCTGCAGTACAACCATATACTGTAGTCTCTTCAGCTTTTATAAGTTAGGAAGGCCATGGCTGGGGTCAGAACTTTACTTTGAGGTTAGAAATCTGAGTAACAACTGGTTGCACCTGGAAGTAGGTTTGGTAACATGGTAAGCAGCAGCTTCACCTGAGTCAGTTCAAAATCACACAATAAAAAAAAAGTTGTAATTTGTGGTCAGGTACAGCCTCATTTTTCTCTGTCAGAGGAAGGTGTTAGATTCAGTTCTAGATAAATTTCATCTCTGGCTCATTGTTTTACTCCTTTATGCAGCATTTTGCCTACATAAATTCCTGATGAGTGCTATAAAATTGTTACTGTATTTTATCCTGAAAGGATAACCACTTCTTTAGCTGTGACTTGAGAATTCTTCATTTGTATACTCATTTACTTCATCAGGGAATGCTGGAATGATAATGCTTAACTTTAAGCTTCCAGACTTAAAGAATTGCAACAAAACAGCTACTGTGAGGGGCAGTCATGGTAACAGATAATACAGCACAGAGTACTGAACGTTTTCTTCCACCTGGTAATGTCGCTTCTATAAGTTATAGGCTATATGGTTCAACCCTTTATCATTATGATTGGGAGCTCTATAATCACCAGAACATACATTAACAGGAAAACATATACAAAGAAAGATGATTAGCCATGAAATACTGTGTTCATTTCATGTAAAAGAATGTTCAAATTAGCTAAAACGCCAGCACACATGAGATTGGATTATGAATACCAATAGCTGTGGAAAGAGAAACGTAACAAATCAGGAAACAGCAAGGGAGGTGCTGGCATAGGCTAGAATCATATGGGGCCATAATACATGCTTTACACTTTATTACAATTTTCTAATTAGCTGACTGCTGGAAAACACCCTGGTTTAGCGTGTTAGCAGCAGCACAGTTTGCTGCTGCTGCTTTGGTGTTAGAATGCAGAGACAATCAAGCCATATTGAGAGTGTTATGGACAAACAGAGCAGAACCACCCATGTAACCTTTTAATAATTAAAATTTTCTGCTTTTCTAAAATGCTTTCCAAGTGTTACAGCAGGTTCAGAACCCAGTTCGTGTCTTGTGTGCTGAAAAGCATTAGTGGTTTACATGCCATTTATAGAAAATATTAATTTAAAAAAATATTGTGACAATGACATTGGTATCTTCCCTTCTCAGTCCCCATATGAGTCTGTAAGGCATCTCTGTCTGAATGGCTTAAGGATAATAACTATATTGTGTAATTTAAAAGAAAACAAATCCTCTGTAGTTACTGATGATATCTCCAGAATTTACAGAGACTGAATCAATGCACTGTTATAAATTATTAGTGAATAATCTCAGCAAATCTTCTCAGCCTTTCTCTCACACTAAGGTTTTTGTTTCTGTGCTGTTTTCTGTTCCTTATTTCCAGTATAATTCTGAGAGATACATCAAAGGAAGGTAAAAAGCTCAGGTCACATAAATCGCCATGTTTCTATTAAACCATGTGCTGATTTATACCAAATAAACGTTTGGCTCTGGAATCACTAATAGCTGCTGTTGTACCTGAGACAAAACACAGCAGAGGGTTTTGTTTACAAAACAAAATACCATCAGAGAGGAAACAGCCATCGAATACTCTTTCAAATTTCTTCTCTAGGTGACAAGAAGAATAGCAGCTCCTGGCTCAGCTGAGTCAGATCCACTAGGTGTCTAAAATGGTATGTGAAGGTAGTTAGGCATTTGGCACTCTTTCATCCAGATTTTATAATCCTTGAGTATTACCTAATTGTCCTGGGTTAAGCTGAGACAGAGTTAACTTTCTTCATAATAGCTAGGAAGAGGCTGTGTTTGGGATTTGTGCTCAGAAGAAAGCTGATAAAAAGTGATGTTTATGTGGCTGCCAAGGTCTTTCAGCTTCTCTGGCTGTCTGCAAACAGGAGAAGCTGGGAGGGAGCACAGCCCCAGTTGCTAGCCCAGGATTTGATTTTAGGTTCAGGTTTGAGACTCAGAGTGGCCAATAATCTATTCCATAACATATACGTCATGCCCAGTATATAGGTGAGGACCCTCCGGAAGATCGTCCCTTATGGTTCCGGATCTCTTTTGCTCCTGGATCTCTTTTGCTCTGGGTCATCTCGCTCCAGGTGGTCGCTCTCCCAAGGCCTTCCCCCCCCCCACCTCACCCCAGTCAGCTCTCGGTCTGGGACACTCGGACTGTTATCTCCATTCTTTGAGTCCGGTTTTGGGACTCTCCCTGCTCTGGGATCATTAGCCGGGAACAGGCTGAACCTTGGTCATCGGGTGGGGAGCAGTATCACAGTGTATCACTCATTTATATATTTGTATATAGTGTTATTTTCAATATTATTGTAGTTTAGTTATTAAATTGTTCTTATCTCAACCCACGAGTCCTTTTTTCCCTTTACCCATTTAATTCTCTCCCTATCCTCAGGTTGGGGGGGGGATTTGCATGAGTGGGTGTGTGGTTTGGCCCCCAGGCAAGGGCAAACCCATCACACTAATATAGGAAGTATGTATCTATGTCTTGCTAGAAATCTCCATAGGATTTCAGGGAATGCTTTAGGTACTCAAAATAGAGACTGCAGGATTATCTGCCCTTCTCAACACAAGGAGCATACATCTCACTCCTGGGAGCTCTGATGGACAAGCAGATCAACAGAGCAAAGGTGATGGCATGGTCGTTCCACCTCACTGGATTTCTGCTCTTTTACAGAAATAGATATAGAAGTTAGAGAGTATAACTAAACTGTCAATGACAAAAAATTATAATACCTGTAAGTACAGAGGAGGACCCCAACTCTTTAGCTCCATGTCCTAGTCAATAAGCTCTAGAGTCATACCTCTTGTTTCCTTCTGGCACTGCAACATAGCTTCCTCAGGTTGGTTAAGCCAGTTTCCTAACATATCCTCCTGCAGTTGGGAAGAAAAAAAGCACAAACAAAATACCACCTTCTCAGTCTAGAAAGACAATTTATTCCAGCAAATGGAAATTAAACAAGTGGAGCTTTTTACAGGCTCTATTTATATAATAAACAAAATTTTAAAAATTGTAACAAATTAAAGCTAGTGTCTTAGAGATAAAAACGACAAAAAACAAAACCAACATTCCAGCCCCAGAATAGAGTGAGTGAGAAAAAATTGAGCTTTATGGAAAATCTTCTCCACTAAACCACTTTCGTTTAAAATTTAATTAAAAGTTTTTGACTGAAAAAAAGGATCTTTTTCCTGAAAGAAAATTGCAACTCCAAAACAACAACAACAGAGAGAGAAGAGAGGAAGTTATAAGGGCACAAAAGATTCTGTTAATGTTTTCTACTTCTGTTAATGCAATTTTGTTATCTGGTTATTCAGTATTGTCAGATCCTTCTCAAACTTTTCATAGTCAAGTTCTGCTTTTACTAACTTTTGCTTATGTGTATTTTGAGCTGTAGTGGTTTGAGCACTGACTTCTGTGGAACTAACTGTAGAGCAAATAACACATTTGTGTCAAAAAAACCCACTTCTATCTTTGCATTTGACTTTTAAAGCAATTTTGAATCCATTAAACTACATTCCCTCTGGATTTCATTAATTTCATGACACGTTAGTGTCTGTAAGAGGCCCTTTCGATGAGTCTTTTGGTTGTATAAATAAGCAACACAAATCTAGTCACTATATATGTTCTTGTTTAGAACTTCAGCTAATATTTTTTCTGCAAAACTTGTGGAATTGCTGCATCAATATTTATCCACATATTTGCTTACTTTAGTCTGTATTACATTTTTTCCTAATTTGACTGGTATGGGTGCCATGTATATAGGTCTGTTACAGAGATACCACCCAGAGCCCTCTTAAAATAGATTGTTGCTACAGCTCTTACCCTGGTCCTGAGAATCATTTATTTGAGAGGCTACACAGCATATTAATGAATTGTGAATTTAATTGATTTTTTTAGCACTCCTGTGTGAATAGTGTCTGAACTTAGCCAGAGTTTATGCTTTTGTCTGTTTTCTTCATCTGGTTGCAACTTGGTTTTTTAAAAGTAATTTTTATTTCTAACAGGTTCCTTTACACTGTTGTTTAACTGCTCATATGGCTTCTTACAATTTTTTCTTCCTGAGATAAGTTTCGTTGTTCACATAAGTATAAGGGAGATTTGAAATAAATCTGGGGGCCTGTGTTTCCACTAATAGTTTACCCTTTTAACAGATCCTTTTAATTTCACTTAAACAGCCTCTGTAATTTTGCACACAGTTTGACTTTTGGAGTAAAATGTTGTTACGGTGGATTTTTAAAGTTTTTCTTATGCCCAAAGTGATGTAGAGTTCAAATGTTTTCTGATTATTATTTCAAAATGGCCCAAAACTGAAAGTGCCAAAACAATCTCTTTGTACTTCTGAGGACAGACTTAAAGAATTTTTTGTCCTGTTATTGAGTCTCTCACCTATTTTCTTAAGGCCCAGCCAAACACGATCAACAGGTCTTTCTGTCAGATACTGAATCATAATTTGTTTTAATGATAATAAAAGAATAGTTATTTAACTAGCAGCACATCAGAATCATCAATTCTGCACATTTTGCTGTGAAGAAAAGGGAATCTGCACAACTGAGTGGAGTTTGCCAAAGTCTTAGAAAACCTGTTACTGTCTTAGGGTATGTATGGGTGGATCTACCTGCCTTTTCACTTATGGTCAATGCTGATGATTTTCCACCTGGTTAAGTTATATGATTCTTATACAAGGTTAACTTGTTTTCCCACAGAAGCTTCCTGTTTTCTTTGATAATGCATCCCTTCTGTGGGTAACCTGTCCATCAGTGTATTTTTTGTTAGATAGCCCATTCATCTTGTGAGACATATATTCTCAGATAACCTGATCATCTGTGGAACATTTATCAGGCTATGCTTTCTTTATATGCAGAAAAATAAAAAGCAAACAAGAATGCAGCTTTTAAAATATGTTATCTTTAGGTTTTTCCAAGTGTGGGACAAGATAGAATTAATACATTCTTCATCATGTATGGATTTTCACTTTAGAGTGGCCAGATTTCTCAAGATCCCTGGAAATTCAAGTTACACAGCTACAGTAAAAGCAAAAAAAATACACACGTTTGTGTGTACACATCCGTATGTGTAACATATACAAACATACAGATATGTATTGTCCTTCTAACTACTTATTATTAACTTTATAACTGTTTAATTATGGCAACGTTACTGGGGGCTATGAAACTTGTTTACTTAAATATATTTGTTTCTTTCTAGCCTCCAGCATGGAAGTTAATAATAAAATGTTACTACTACTTCCTAATTAGGTCTGATATGTCATGTGTAGGAAGTCTGTGCTGTGTTAATACTGTTATTTACTTACCTTATTAAATACTGAAGTTTCTGAAATTCCTTTATATTCCCCCTTCTCCCTCCCCCATTATTGTCATGTATGTATATTTTTGCATGGCATTTTTATGATTCTACCAATTTTTCTCTTTTAACCAAGTTTCTGATTATTTAACATAATCTCTGGTTTTAAGAAATGAGAGCAAATACTGGGTTTTGATTAGAATCAAAGTAGTCAGCCTGGGACAAAGTTCATATGAAAATTTTTCCTTTGACAATAGGACTGATGTAAGTTCTACTAGATTAATTTCCTATACAGGGGACAAACTGTGTCATTCTGCTTAGAGCCCAAATAGTGGCTGTGTCTGTTTGACAATTTTCTGTTTCCCTCCCACTCTTCCCACCTCCTCACCTGCCCCTGCGTCCTCCTCCCTCCGCCCCTCCCCTCTGCCCTCCGCCTTTATTAGGAATATGCCAGTTTGTTGAACCCAAAGTTTTGTGTACATGTTAGTTTCCATAAGAATAGATTTTTGGACAAAATGGGAAACCTCTGCCTTTCTGCCTGCTACAAGTAACTCAGTATCTGAACTAATAGGTACTAAACTGAGATATCCTGAAGATGCATAATAGCCTTAAGCCAGAGATTTGAATCTACCTGATGATCCAAATCTGTTAAAACAATTGATATTCTGGTGTACATCTCTCATCAGAACTCCTTTTGGAGATATTTAGAGATATTTTAAAATCCAGCAGAATAAATTGGACATTATTTTTTCTCCAGAGGTCTCCTGCCAATGTATTTACTGCTGAAAGGGATTAGGAGACTTAAATTGTTTTCCTGAAAAGGAGG
The DNA here is from genome assembly GCA_011057875.1 of Pterocles orientalis. NCBI lineage: Eukaryota > Metazoa > Chordata > Aves > Pterocliformes > Pteroclidae > Pterocles > Pterocles orientalis. The sequence continues at coordinate 645,426 of WKFP01014237.1, forward strand.
AAAGGAGGAAAGAAGGAAAGAGAGAAAAAGAGAGAGAGAGAAAGAAAGAAAGAGAAAGAAAGAGAAAAAGAAAGAAAGAAGCAATCTTACTGTATTTTGGAATCTGTAAAACAAGCTGTTGTCTGAGAAAACTTCTTGTAACAGTTCTTTGCTTAAACAGTTTCCTTTGGCTTTAATAGAACAGTATATAAATGCTCGAATGAGGGCTAACATAATGACCTAAACTACCAGTGAGCTTAGACTGTTAATGGAAATGTATGTACATTCTTTGTTTATAATAAATCATGATTCACTTGGGTATGGAAGTCACAGGTGTTTAAGTGCATATATCCTTTCTCATTCCAATAACACAGTCAGCATCCCTGTTATTTGTGATAGCCAGGATTTTTAAGTTAAATGATTTCTAGGCTGAGCTGTCTCAAAATGTCTTTATGGAGTTTTTTTCTGCTATTGATCCATCTTTATCTTTCTACATGGTAATGATAATAGTACCATTTCTATTAGCAATTAAAGTTCTTTTTACACTTAATTCAGTTAGAATTTGTTCTATACAAACTTTCTCTGTAGAAACCTTTGCTTAAATTTTTACTTTATATTAAATTTGCAAGATATTTACTGTTTGGGATAAAAAATAATGTCCATTTCAATACAGTGTTGATAGAAAGAACGACAACATGAACAAATGTTTGAATACAGTGTTTTCAGTGTAACAGTGTTTTTTCCTCTAGAGAAAAACATTGAATTGGAAAAAATCTGCTTTTGGGGCAAGTCAAACTAACATTGATGTTGATGTCTACCTTAGGACTTCATTTGTGACTGTCCCAAAAACTACAAAGAGCAGATTTCTTCAAGAGTGCTTGGTGACGGAAATTTGTGTTGGACTCAATGGTGCATTTTGAGAATAAATGTCATCTGTGTGATGGCAGAACCTGTATACCCTATTGTAAAAGTTCACTATGGTTGCTTTGAGTATTTAAAAGGATAGTATCCTTACCTCTGTGCTGATAATGCTAGTAATGAAGAGTCAAATGTGTATTTTACATACAAAGATGCTTGCTTATGTTAAAACATATGTCTTATTACCATGACATAAGCCATCACAACCTTGGAAGCTATGATTGATGTCAGTTTTACCAGCCAGCATACTTTTACATTAAATACTACCATGAAAACTCACATATCAAGCTAGATGAAAATGTCAAAATCGGCAAGAAAGGTGGCCATGCACAGGATAATCAGTTATGATGAATGTTTAGAGCATTTTTGTATTCCTTCATTATTTTATTCACTTATGAAAGCCATTATGTTATCACTTGCAGCACTCCCTTTGACTTTTTTTAGGGTGAGGTTTTATCAAATGTGAATTTGGGAATAATTTTGGAATTGTGACCACAGTATAATGTAACATATCAACATGACCATAGTGTGATTCTAAATCAGTAAAAGTCATAATGTAGTAAGGGTTCTTCCTACATGAATTTTATCCACCCTTATTCATAAACACATATGTCTTGTAAGCTTCTAAAACTGCCTTGCTTCAGACTTTGTTCTGATAAAAAGCAATATTCATACATCTGTAAGGGAATGAAAAAATATTAATTCCACTGCCTTGATATATAAGTATGTAAATTCATACCTAGAATTATACTAAATAGTATAAGTTTAATCTACTTCATCTATGTAGAAACACATCCTGTAATTCTACATTTTTATTTTAAAAATAGATGTGTGTTAAGAATTCCAGAAATTATTTCAAACTTATTTGAAATACAAATTCATTGCAAAGAAAAAGAAAAGAAATACGTTTTAACCCCAAAGGCAAATATACTCATATATATATAAATAAATATATATTTGAAACATATTTATGTATTCACGTCATCATTAAAATAAGTTACAACTAGCAATATATAAATATATATAATATTTTAAAAATCTTTAAAGTCATGTTCAGTCTAATACAACTGTAAACTTGGCCTAAGAACTATGTACAAGATAGAACCTATCCTATCTTCAGCCATAGACATTTGTTGACTCATAATCTGTTTTTCTAATTTATTAATCGCATAGAGTTACCACCCTCTCCCGGAAGAAATGTTTTAGAGATAACCACTACAAAACAGTGTTAATATTAGAAGAAGGACTCCAGATTTCACTGACTTTACCTTTTTGTCATTTGTTTTTCCTTTGTTTTACTTACATAAGGGTGTAAAACCACTGTTGCGTTTCCTAGCTGCATTACCAAATGACAAAACTCCTGCTCGTGAACAAAACTCCTGCTCAGGAAACTCCTGCTCAGGAAACTCCTGCTCTCCTCTTGCATTGCTCTCTTACTGGCACCCATAAAATTACTTGTCGAAGTGTGGCATAAACTGCCTCAGTAGACCTAGAAGAAAAGAAAAAGCCCTGGAACTTCCAACAGAATCATAAAAGAAAGTTTTCTTTGTCTAATCTGTTCTGTGTTGCTCATGGATTCCATTAGTTAAGACGGCCCCACTGAAGAAGGACACAAGGAGACCCATTACTGGTTGTCTTCCTTCTTCCAGAGAAATCACTTAATTCTTCCTAAAGAATAATATGTTTTGGGATGTCTTCTCTAGAACAGCAGCTATGAGCATATCTTCTCCACAGAACTCATGCCTTAAACAGAAGCCGGGCTTACATTTCTACATTTTCAATAATGTAGTAACCTTCTGGACTTTGCAAATCATGATAAGAAAACACTACCATTTCAATAAAGGGTTTGTTTAGCTATAGAAGAAACAAGCAGTCCTCTTCTTCCTACAAATACCCAGAAAATTTCTGATTTAATTGAAATTCTGTTTCAATATATCACATAGCCATAAAATTTTTTCCTTTAAAAATTTTTATTCAGAAGTCTTTTTCTAATTTAGCATGCGTAATGCGTGTAAGTTGTATTCAGTGAAAATGAAAAGCTTTACGTCTCTGAGGCTTATTACTATGTAAATGAACTAACAAATGTGTGCACAGCAAAGCAGAAGCTATAAAAAGTAAAATGGAGTTTAGTTTACCAATATTTTGCAAGTGTTTTAACAGCTTGTACAATTAAGTTTGGAACTATGGTGAATTGGATTTGTGTGTGTATTTTTATCTGTTTGATTGACAAAATATTTTCCTTTGTTTGGCTCTAATTACATTTTTGGGTTGCTTTCAAGTTGCAGATTTACATTTACTAGGCATCATGTATCATTTACATCTTATTTCACATGAATGTATATCCATATGTCCAGTCTCGGCTGTCAAGGACTGGGGAACAGAGAGGAAGTATATGAGCTTATCAAAATCCAAAATATCGTCCAAGAAATCTGAGTCTGGAAGAAATCACATTTCCCAGCTAACGCATTTTGAGGAAAAATTCTTAGATATGGAGAGATATGTGCCTTTTAGTCTGTGAAGGGTACTGAAATAACTTTTCTTGCTTCCATGGGTGCAATCCTCTAGAGTACGGGTTAATATCATAGAATCATAGAATCATAGAATCATAGAATGGTTTGAATTGGGAGGAACTTTAAAGATCACCTAGTTCCAACCCCCCTGCCATGGGCAGGGACACCTTCCACTAGACCAGGTTGCTCAAAGCCTTATCCAGCCTGGCCTTGAACACCTCCAGGGATGGGGCATCCATAGTGTCTCTGGGTAACCTCCTCGAGTGCCTCATCACCCTCACTTAAAAAAATGTATTCCTAAAATCTAATCTAAACTACTCTCTTTCATCTTAAAACCACTACCCCTTGTCCTGTCACTACACTCCCTGATAAAGAGTGCCTCCCCATCTCTCCTGTAGCCCCCTTCAGGTGCTGGAAGGCTGCTATAACGTCTCCCTGGAGCCTTCTTTTCTCCAGACTGAACAAGCCTGACTCTCTCAGCCTGTCCTCATATGGGAGGTGCTCCAGCCCTCTGACCATCTTCATGGCTGTCCTTTGGACTCACTCCAACAGTCCATATCTTTTTTTATGTTAGGGGCCTCACAGCTGAACACAGTACTCCAGAAAAAGCAGAACTATAGAGAGATGATGCCTTTAAAGTCAAGTAATATTAGGCATCTGTGTGATCACACGGGTGGCCATGTAAGCAAGCAGGTATTTTTGTTTGCAGTACTTTTAATTTATTCTGTGCTTTGTTGTAGGCACTTGATATCTCCAGTTTTGAAACAAAATGCTTGACAAAGACACTTGCCATGATGAAATTTGATATTCACAGTTCAAAAGATGGAGTGAATCTTCTGAGTTTGGTGTGATGCATTTGGTGGCTTGTGTGACTATTTCTTTCCAGCCACAGGCTTGAAGTCCAGGTTCCAGTATGAGTGGTACATGTTGAATTGTTTTTGGGAGGAACTGACTCTTCAGGTATCCATGCCCCCCTTGGAATAAAAATAAAATATGCCAGTTTTTTGATGGCAAGGGTTAGTTCACATGGCGTCACAGGAAGGGACATATTTTTCTAGATTTATCTGCTGTGCTTGCTGTGTGGCTTTTTCATTTGCCCTGAAATAAGGCTGCAGTCCTTTCTATAACGTATATATAAATGATTTGATGACCATTATGTCTGTACATGACAGATAATAGCATGGTATCTTTAGCTGAAAAAGTGATCTCAATTCCAGAGAGAATGGCTTTGAGGAACTGTTAGCGTTACCAGCATAGAATTGTTTCATTTAGTTGTGTATGTCCAATTGCATTTATATAATAATAACATATAAATATGCATGTAGAACATTTTGGTACAATTTTTTTAACATTGTTCAATAGAAATTAAGATTTTAATTATACAGGATATTATATATGAATAGCAGAGAAGTGTATAAAAAAAAGTGTGTATTACATCTGCTGGGTACACCAGTACTGTTAGCAGAAAACAGGTAAGTCCATTTATATATGACTCTGTTCATTATTTGAAAAAGTGGTTGGCATATTTTTTATTGAAGTTTTCACTAAATGACTTTTAAAAATTTAGTATGCATAAATTTTTAACTAGAGCTCCTGAGGTCTCCTTATCTTGTTTCTGAAGATATATTAGTTACTAAATTGATGAAAAAAATTCCATAAAAGGACTTATTAAATAAATCTCAAAGTACATATTGTTTCAGGGAAGGTAATGCCAGTGCTAATTGCTCTTTACAGTATTTCTCAAACATAGATTAAAGGCAAACAAATTAAACATTTTTCAAGCTGATAAAGTTTCAAAGCAATTTACAGTTCATCTTAAAATACTCATCTTTTTTAGGTACTCCTTTGTGCTTCCATTTTAGGATCTCACCTGACTTGAAACTGCATAGAGCCCTTACCTGAAATTTAACTTACATACCATCACAGATGCAGATTTTTTAGAAATTTACATTTGCTTTAGTAGGTGCAAGGAAATGTTTTGAAAAGATATTTTCTATCTCAGTTTAAATTCTTACCTCTGGAAAACAGGAAAGCTAGATTGAGAGGTATAATATTGAGAAGGCAGAAGAAAACCAAAGAACAGCAATAGAAGCTCTATTGCTTGATCCCCAGAATAAAATTGGAAGGTATATCTCTGACCAGTGTTGTTTAACATCTTTGTCGGACACATGGACAGTGGGATGGAGTGCACCCTCAGCACTTTTGCTGATGACACCAAGCTGTGTGGTGTGGTGGACACGCTGGAGGGAAGAGATGCCATCCAGAGGGACCTTGACAGGCTTGAGAGGTGGGTCAATGCAAACCTCATTAAATTTAACAAAGCCAAGTGCAAGGTCCTGCACATGGGTCGAGGCAATCCCAAGCACTAATACAGGCTGGGCAGAGAAGGGATAGAGAGCAGCTCTGAGGAGAAGGACTTGGGGGTATTGGTGGATGAGAAGCTCAACATGAGCCAGCAGTGTGCACTTACAGACCAGAAAGCCAACCGTGTCCTGGGCTGTATCAAAAGAAGCATTAGCAGCAGGTCAAAGGAGGTGATTCTCCCCCTCTACTCTGCTCTCGTGAGACCCCACCTGGAGTACTGTGTTCAGATGTGGGGCCCCCAACATAAAAAAGACCTGGACCTGTTGGAGAGAGTCCAGAGGAGAGCCACAAAATTAATCAGAGGGCTGGAGAACCTCCCCTTGAGGACAGGCTGAGGGAACTGGGGTTGTTCAGCCTGGAGAAGAGAAGGCTCCGAGGAGACTTAATAGCAACCTTCCAGTACCTGAAGGGGGCCTACAGGAGAGATGGGGAGGCACTCTTTGTCAGGGAGTGTAGTGAGAGGACAAGGTAATGGTTATAAGCTGAAAGAGGGTAGATTTAGTCTAGACAATAGGAAGAAATTTTTTACTGTGAGGGTGGTGAGACACTGGAACAGGTTGCCCAGGGAAGCTGTGGATGCCCCATCCCTGGAGGTGTTCAAGGCCAGGCTGGATGAGGCTTTGAGCAACCTGGTCTAGTGGGAGGTGTCCCTGCTCATGGCAGGGGGGTTGGAACTTGATGATCTTTAAGGTCCTTTCCAAGCGAAACCATTCTATGATTCTATGAATCTATGTTTGTGAAAAATAGATTAGTAGATCATATTCTAAAGTAAACATAATCCTAAAATCTGATTAAATACTTATCTTTAACATAAGCAGGTTATTTCACATTGTTGTGAAACAGATTTTTTAGCTGCAGTTTGAAAATAATTTTACAGTAGGATTTTGATACCAAAGAGTTCCATGAAGACAGTCATAGTAAATTTTACTGTAAAATAAAATTCAGGATTCATCAATGGATTTGAGTCTCAGTTCTAAGAAACATTGTTTAGAAGACACATTTAAAATCTGCATAAGAACCTGAAGCATGACTGTAATATTGTCAGTAGTCTTTCTTTTGTCTGGACAGCTGTTTAACAGAATAGTTCTGAACATATTTCACAATTTCTGTGCTTAATCTGTGACGTTTAAATACAAAGTACACAGTCAAAATATATTTGTGTTTACATAAATTGATGAACTTAGCAGGTCATTCTGCTGCTAGTCACATGAAGGACATACATTTTCGATTGTCATTTATGATTCTTAAGGCAAAACCTCTCCAATTTAAATATCTACTGCATTGTGATGAGTTTGTGGTGATTCACCGTTAAAACATAATAAGCCTTTTGTACTATTCATTTATTTTCAGCATTTAGTTTTAGGAGCTAAATCAGCTTCCTAAAGGAGCTCACCCCCTAGTCTCAAAAATGTGAATATTGGCAGAGGAGAGAGGGAGAAACCAAAGAGGCTGAGAGCAGTGGAGAGAGGTATTACAGTGTATTGGATACAGGCGACATTAAGCTGAGATGGAATTACATGCTTAATTTCCTGTACTTGATAGAACTCATCTGTGATTCCAGGTCAACACCCACCATATGAAGGCAGCCTGCTGTTTGCAAAGTGTAGATTATACATGACAATGACTTTTATATTAGTTATTCAGCTATTCAGTTCTTTTTCCTCATGTTAAAAAGATAAAGATTTACGACAGCAGAAGCAGTTTTCAGCCCAGTAGATCTGTTATCTCAGAAAAATGGGGAGAGAAAGGTATTTGTTTATTTTCCTTTACCTCTCATGAGAGTACATGTTTTTGAGCAGAAAAGACTCAGCTTCAGCAAAATGCCGAAAATGGTGGTGAAACGAATACTTCACATCTCATAAATTACTTCTTTGATGCAAAATAATTATATAATGGTTTCTTCAAAAAGAGTGAGTTCAATAGTTTGTTGGATATGGGGCCAAGTATAGAAGATGATAATAATTTTAAGATCTTATAATAACCTGATAAAGATTAATTAGCAAAGTTCCTCTGTACTGTCTGCTTCTTTGTGATTAAAGAAATGACCTGTGTATTGATAGAGCATAATTCTAATAGTTTTCATTTTGGACAGTTAAAGTAAGTAATATAATTTTAAAATATCTTCTATCAGAGTGAATGACTACTACATTATCAGTACAACATTGATTTATTTTGTAATGCTGAAAATATAAGCAAATTAGAAAAAAGTGAGTAAGCTCTCATTTTGCTCTTTCATAGTATCATATAATACCCAAATGTAAAATATATTTAGATGAGAGCTTTTCAAGCGGCAAAAAAGGGATAGAACTGTCCATTTCAGGATAAATGGATCTTCCCCAGGAGAAACTCAGTCTTTTGGTCTTATTTTAGAATTCCAATTCTAAAGTGCTCTACATATATATATATGTTTTTAATACACCAAGAGAGAGAAAATAGTACTGGCACCATTTAGCTTTCAGGGAAAGAGTGCATAAAAGTCCTTTTGTTTGCTTTGCTTGACCTTACAACAGATGACCATCTGGATAGCTGCTGTTAACCACTAAAATAAATAAATAAATATAATTAAAATGAAAAGCTGCCAAGAGTGTGTAGTCACAGGTCTCAGAGTAAAATCTACAGATACAGGTCAAATATTGATTGTCAAGAGGCTTGTCTTGCATAAGTGGCTTGTGCTAGGCAGGAGAACACCCCCACTGCTTGATGTTCCTCACCCACAGACACTTTACACTCAGTTTTATCTAACTTTGCCTGGTTGGGGGGTGGGGTTTGTGAGTTCCTTTTCTGTCAATGTTACTGTTATAGACATGATTTAAGCAGTAATCCATCCAACTTCTGTTCTCATTTTGCTTATCAAGACAGTTTAATTCTCATGATTTCGGTTGGAATTTCAAGTGCCTGAAACCACTGAAAACCAGGCCATAATCTTGCTGAGCCTTCTCTGCTTATCTATTTTTTTCAGTAAAAAAACCTGGTTGCCGTTTGATTTTTAATAAAGAACTCTTTAAAAAATAAAAATAGATCATGTATGAAAGAAACTAATTTTTATTATACTTTCACTATTTGATAATCATAGAATCATAGAACACCAGGTTGGAAGGGACCTCAAGGATCATCTGGTCCAACCTTTCTTGGCAAAACACAGTCTAGACAGCCCATGTCTAGATAGTCCACCTCAGTCAAGGCTGTCACAAACCAAGATATTACAAAGCAGGTTTTCATGGTTTGTGTATAACAAGTCCAACAGTGCCTCATTCCTAGTTGACACACCTGACATTTGTGTGAGGAATTAGTCCTCTACACATTCCAAGAAGTTTATGGATTACATGTGAGCTGTTGTACTGTCTTCCAACAAATATCTGGGTAGTTGAAAACACCCATAAGAACCAGCTTCTGTTGACCCATATCTTGCTAACATGACCCAAATATTGCTTCATTTGCCGTATTGTCTTGGTTTGGAGGTTGATAACAGATGCCTACTGTAAGATCCTCCTTGGAGATGACCTCTCTGATGTTGACCCAGAGGCATTCATAGGGCTTCTACAGTCACCATTGTTGACCTCTATACATTCAAGGTTCTTAACAGAGAGTGCCACTCCTCCTTCTCTTCTTCCCTTCCTGACTTTACAAAACAGCCTATAGCCATCTGTTGTGATCCTCCAGTCATGTGAGCTGTCCCACCATGTTTCAGTTATTCCTGTGATGTCATAACCTTCTGACTGGATGTAGAGCCCCAGTTCTTCCTGTTTGTTTCCCAGGCTGCTTGCATTGATACAAATACACTTGAGGGGGTTAATTTTCTGGTTCTCGCCTTGGGTAGCATCTAAGGAACATTTGTTGCTGCTCTAGTTGGCCTGTCTTATTCCCCTGTTGGTTGAAATGTTGTGAGTTTTGCCATTTTGTATCCTGCCTCCCAAGTCCTTCAGTTTAAAGCCTGCCTCACCAGGTTGGCCAGCCTGCTGCCAAAGATGCCCTTGCCTCTCCTAGACAGGTGGATTCCATCCCTCCCTAACAGGCTACAGTCACCAAAGAATGTCCTATTGTCATAAAAACCAAAACCCTCATGACGGCACCAGCCATGAATTGATTTTTGTTATGTAACTATTCCAGGCTACACCTTTTCCCCTAACTGGTAAAGTGGAAGAGAAGACAACTTGGGTACTGATACTTTTTGCCTGCGCCCCCAGGGCTTTGTAGTCTTCCTTGATTCTGCCCAGGTTCCGGCTTGTGGTGTCATTTGTGCCCACATGAAAGAGTAGCAATGGATAGTAGTCTGTGCTCTTGACAAGTTGTGGCACCCTATCATCAACGCCTCAGGCAGAATGCAGCATATCTCTCATGACTCCCTGTCAGGCTGGCAGATTGATGTCTCAGTGCCCCTTAACAGAGAGTCACCCACTACGAGCACTTGTTTCTTTTTGTGGTATCCACTGTATGCTGCTGGTACAGTTTCTCTTTACCAGCCTTGCTCATGAGTGTCTACAGCTGTTAAAGCTTCATATTTGGTTTTGGTTCTGATGTTGGAGGCTGGAGACTGAAGCAGTCCTGCTTTTGTGGGTCACGTTTTTCTCTCCTCCCCCTAACCTAAGGAAAAACTCAAGATTTAAAAATGTTTCTAAGACTATGTGTTAGGCAATGCTTATACAGTGTCATAAAAATTGCTGCTCCTACTGCTTCAATGGCAGGTAGCACATAGATCAAACTTTTCTTTGTGACAATACAGTGGGGTTTTTGAAAGATACTTGATTTCATTGAGTGGTTCCTCTGAATTTTCTTGAAATCAGGTTCCTTTATAAAGTCTTAGTTCAAACTGATACCAAGTGAAGTAGCCAGTGTATCCAGTCACCTTAAGGCTCTGGGAATAGCTGAAGATTAGGTCATTCACCCTTTAGCTACACTTTTGATCCTAGTGGCTTTATTGCTTGCATCACTGATAAAAGAATAAAGGCTTTATACTGCATTAAACTAGCTTTTAATCTCCCTTACTCAACCGTTACATATTCACTATTGATTAATGTATTTTTTATTTTGTATTTCAATTTTTCTTGAAAATGAGCAGTGAAACCTGAGGTGTTAGAAGCAAATCTGCTTTTTCCAGCGTATGCATGGGTAGAGGAGGACTTTAAGACAATCTTTCTCTTCGAAAGCAAATTCTTGGCTCACACACTTGCAATCATTCGTGATGTTTCTCCTGACAATACCTCGGATTGTTACTACTGACTCTATAAGTTTGATTATTTGGATACCTGTCATGCATAACCAGAGGGTGGATGCTAAAAAAACCCAACAACACAGGATTAATTAAAGTAAGATTATAACTTTCTGTAACACCTGTTCCATCCAGCTGCCTCTGACTGTTCAGCTTGATTCTCTGAGTCCTCCCAAATTACACAATAAAGTTGTTTTGAAATCAGTGGCCAGTCCATTGTAGTTTTGCCAGAATAGATGCTGAATAACAAAACTGTGAGATCTTTAAGAGATACACTCAGGCTACTGCAAAAATTAAGAGGAAAATCTTGATAATGAAAAAGAAAACATACGTTTTAGATGTCTGAAAATCTTATTTGCTCTAAGACACTACAACTGCTATTCTGACTACCCAGGACTCTGTAGAGAGAGGATTATCTTTGTAACTGAGTCTTGCTACTACCTGATTTTTTTCAGTTATTTTTAATTCTCACTTCCTGAAAAAAAAGAAAATACTTTTAGCATCAAGAGTTATGCTTTATATATTCAGCAGAAATTGTGTCCTCACAGTGGGGAGGAGTGTTCCTACATCTGTGAAGAATACCCCTCAGGCTGTTTTTTTTTCTTCCTAGGGGGATGAGTTCCATTATTTTTGTATATTTTTCTTTTTTCACTGCAGAATCCCTATAAATATAGACTATCTGGAGTGGCAACTGTGTATCTGGGCAAGAGTAAAGATGAAAAATGGCAGACAATGGAGAGTGCAGGGTGTATAATAGAGTCCTCGAAAATCTTTGATTTGTGGGAGAAGATAATCTCATTCTTTTTTGTGTGTCCCCTGTGTAGTCCCAGATAGAATACCCTCTGCTAATTATTTTTTCTTCTCATAAATCCCCAGATTTCCTTCGACAGATGAAATAAAATATCATAGTAAACATGTAGGTTTGCCATGGCATGCTAAAGAAATGGTGACGTGCTTCAGAAAAATAGCTAGGCAGATTGGTGGTTTGTTTCAGATTCTGGAAAGTTCAGGCACTTTAATCTAGTGGTTTGAGAACCCAACAAAAGCTACAGTTTTCTTTCTTGATGCAGAAAGGATCTGGGAGAACCTTCTTTGTGCCGTGTTGAGAAAAATAAACCAGAGTTGCCTTAATGTTCTCTGTGCAAACCTGAAAGAAACAGGAAATTTTAAAGGCATAGTGTGATAATTTTCTGAATGTCACACACTTTTTTTTTTTTTTTTTTTGGTGTGTGTGTGTCAGAGAGGTTCTGAACTGCATCCTGGAGAATAATTCATCTTTATCAGAGTGCAAGTTTGTTAAATGTAAGATTTGTTTAATGTCTAAAGCTCTGCTGTCTCTATCTGTGTCTGCAGTTTGTTTACTGCCCAAATTATTCTTAGTGACACTCAGCCCTTCTCCAGACAAGCTTGATGGACCCCTATGACACAAGTTGCATGGGTATTTTTATTATAAGTCAAATTTTACTGCTTCAAGTTTTGTTTAAGTTTATTCAAACCACAGCAAAATTAATACTTTAAACTGTGCAATAAATGATACAAACTACAGCACATCTGTGTGTTTTATGTGCTCAGTATAGCAAAGCCGACGGAAATGCAGATAACTATGTTGCTACAGATTTGCAGGATAGATTTCATATTCAATTAAAAGTTCCTTTGTTAACCTTTCTGTCCCTATTATAATAACAAGCGTGCTAAATCCAGGCAAGCCATCTTCTATTTTGAACTTTTGAAACCTTTTCATTCTTATTGCTTGAGATGTACTAATAACACAACCAAGGAAGCTCTTCCATTAGTGTAATGAACAACTAAAGGAAACCATCTCTAAAGGATTCCGCTCTACTAACAAAAATAAAAAATCTTCCTTAGTCAGCTCAAATCTTGAAGAATATTTATAATAGAAGACTACAAGCTTTGAAGGTCATGAAAAACATTTGCAGCAAAAGTACATATTTCAAACTTTATTTATAATGAATTATAGATTAATAGTTTTTGCTGTTCTAATTTACTGTGACACCTTTTATTTTGAAACATTTTGGATTAGTGTGTTTAAGAAATATAATAAATATTTGTCAATGTAATAGCATTCTGGAACCAATAAAAAGTGAAAGAGGACTTGTCAGGTGACCAGGATAAAGAAGAGTGATATTTTTGAAATCTCAGGGAACATCTTCTAGCCTCTGGTACTCGGTATGCAGAGGGGAACACTGTGGAGCCTGACTAAGAGCAGGGATTTTAGAAGTGGAGGCTAGACCTAATTTCCGGTAGCTCTGTTGGAGGTAGCACAGGGCTCTAAGTCATACAACTGCAGTAAGCTGCTGTCACAGACATCTCTCAACAGATCTTGATGATAAGTGTTGTCATTTGCCAACAAATACACTTGTAATTTGCCTGGTAGTGCTTTTGCCAAATGTAAAGATATCTGAAATTAGTGAGATATTAATATCATCCTCTGAGACTTGTAATGGAAGAAGGATCACAGGCACAGTGTTAAAAATCTGAGCAGTCACAGAGGACTTCTCATATAGAAATTACTTAGCCATAAAGAGAAATTGCAGCAGGGAGAAATGAAAGGAAGGTAAACAGTAGTACCTGATGCTCTGAGAAAACACAGCATATAACCGGGAGCTCGGCTCTGCAGTGGTACAACGGAGGAGGTAGGGAAAACACCTCTGAGCTTTCTGTAGGATGCCGGAGCACAGTCTTTGTTACTCTTGTCACGATCTACTCAGGTGAACTGAGCTGAGAGGAGCAGGTGCAGGAGGGTGATGGGCCAAGCAAGGAGGCTGTGCCGTGAATACATCATGAGGCATCGAGCAGCTGCCTTTGAGAATCAGCCTTTTCAATAGAAATTTTGAAAGCATTTCTTTCAGAGGCTGCTCTGCACAGCTGCCTTTACTCTCATTTTCTTCAGCATAATCAAGACCACCTCTTACTCTATTGACAGTAGCAATGGCTAAAAACCCTGAAAATGGTTCCTGCACATGTGTGGTCACTGTGAGTCTTTTAATTGTATGTACTCTAGATTGTATCTATCCTTCTACCATATAGATTTTTCTTTCTCCTAAGTCTTGTACATTTAGAAGAGATATAAAGGTTTATTTCATGATTAGCAGTGTCCTAGTTTCTCTCAGTTTACAGAAGCTTCTAAACCTACAAAATTAGTAAGCAATGAAGACCAGATTGTGAATCTGTTTTTCCTAAGAATCGATTTTTATTATGGGTCTCAGTTCAGAGAAATTCTGCTGGGCATACTTAAGGCCCACTGACTTCAAACTCAGCACGCACTCAAATGTTTTCTCAAACAGGAGCCAACATTAGCTCTAACATGACATCTAATTGCTCACTAGTATGAATAGATGGTTCACAATCTGTCCTAAGTGTTCAGTGGTGCTTGTTTGACTTTTTGCACTTCTTAAAGCGAGTCTTAGACAGCTTGCAAGATCAAGCCCCTATAGCTATAACGTTCTCCTCAGGTCTCTGTTAGTCACAGGAGATCAGGGAAGCCTGCTTTAAAGAGACTTTGAATGGTAGAGCTGTGACAACATATCTCCCTATATGAAGCTATGTTTTCCTACCTAATCTTTTATTACTGTAAGAATTTAAAATAGAATACACATTTTCTCCCCGGTCTACAAAGGTATAATTTTATTGGTTTAACCCCTCATTACTGAAAGTGAAATGTTTCACATGAAGGTAATAATTTAGATGATTTTATAGTTTTGACTTAACTGTTTATGATGGCTTTTGGTTTATGACTGTCTTTTATAAATGAGAGAAACAGATCCTTTTTTATTACAGCTGCAGTTTATTCTGTGTATTATCCACAGTGATTTTTGGGAGCAAAATTTTCTCTTTATTTTCTTTTCTCATTTTGCAAATTAATGTAGGGTTAATAAAGATGTTCACGAATTCCCATTTTTAATTATTTAGTTACCAATTCCATTAATTTCCTGTGAGACTAGTGAGTCAAGAATGCATTGAGTTTTTTTCCATTAAATATTTGTGTTGGTGTTTCTGTAGTCTGAGTAAATTCTAATTGGCATCTGTACAAAACAGCCTGACTCCAAAGTATAAATTATAGAGGGTTTGCTTTTGTTTTTAAGGACTGCTTTTTTTCCTCTTGTTGCTGTTAACCCTTTCTGATTTTTAGAAGATTAATGAAATTTTAATACTACAGTTTTAACACTCTGCCTTTGTTTTCATTGTTCTGGCCTCAAAATATCTGTTCAAAGGATTGCATTGCATAGTTTCCTTGATCAGTGTTATCCTAAAAGTAATTATTTAATGAAAAGTAACGTTTGACAAACCTCTGAAGAGATAGGATAAATAGCTCACATTCCTCTGTTAGATGCCTTGTAAGAATTCTGTGAATGATTCCACAGATAAAAACTACTTTGAAAAATGCCTTTTTTTGTAGTTATTTAATATTTTTGCTTTTGATCAAAACACAGAGAGGTTAGGCACAAAAGAGCATTAACAGAAAAGCAACAGAGAAGCCCCTTTGAGTCCATTTGCCTGTTTTTGTGGTTGATTAGGTTACACAGAGACAGTTAAATATGTTATTTATGGCACCATAAGGAGATTTGAAACATCAGGGTGATGTATGCAATGAGCCAGGTGAAAATTCAGCTTACCATGAAAGCAGTGTTCTCTCCTTAGGCTCAGGTTTTCTACTTGATAACATGAAAAGCTTACACTATTGTTTTTGAAATATATTTATACAAAACCTTTAATTAAACCGAGCAACTCTTTTGACTGAAAGATTAACATAGCTAGGATTTCCATTAACCCCCTTCATATTAATGACAGTTTTTGCAGACATTTAAGTGACATGGAAGCAGATCAGAAAGTACGAATGGCTACTGGCACTTTATGCTTTGTCTATCTGTTGGCAAGAGCAGGCAGGTAGGTGTTTCACAGGACTAGCATGACTGATAATGTGTCTCATTCCAACACTAACAGTTTACCTATTAAAATAATTTCTTCCTATATATTTTGCTACTTTTATATACTTAGATTTTCACAGCTACAAATCCTCTGTGTCTTTATGTATGTGTTAACTCCCTTTGATTTCTGTGAGAAAACCATCAAATTAGAGCATAAAGTTCTTTGAAAATTTCTCTTTATTTTGTAACCTGACTTCTTGTGTAAACTGCTTAGACAAACTCACTTTTTTCCGTGGATGAATCCTTTCCTTTTGGACTTATTGATAGATTTCCTTTGATTTTGAACAGGGTGATTAAGAAGTCAAAGGAACATGTCAGTTCTGTATCTAAAGAAAAGTTTTCAGACACCCTGAAAAAAGTGGCACAGATACTACAGAAAAAGCTTCAAGTAGACCTAGTTCCTTGAACATCACATTCTGCCAAAGTCAAGATACTGATCCATGTGAAACATTGCTTCATTAGTTAGTTCTACAGCTGATTGAACAGTTTTATTTGCTTTTTCAAGAGGATATATTATACAAGAATGATTTTCATAAATATTTTTCCTCCACAACTATAACTGAAGTCATAGTGACACTCGGGAACTTGTGAAAAAGGAGAAGAAAAAATGGTCTTCACAAGCAAACAAATAATTAAAAATGATGACAACTTTGCAAATAAGTCCTCACTGCTTATGGATTCAGAACGTATCCAAACCCTGACTATTTGTTGATTTTATAAAATTTTACATAGGTTCAAAATGGCATTACACTGACTAATTATCTTTAATCAGTACTCCAGCTTCAGGTTTGTCATTTGGCATGTAAATATCAATCTTTTCATCAACTTAACACTTTTTTCTTCAGCTATAGAAGGTCATAGCTTCAGCTGAAATTGAATATAATCTTGATTTGAAAGTCTAATATTTGATGTGTATAGAAAAGATGTTAGAGAAGAAGTTCTCTAGTCTTTTGGTTTTGCTTTACACCATTTTGACATTTTGCCTTTGGAATCCTGAAACTAATGGTTCTCCTAAATTTCTTGAAAGAAGTCTTTCTAAGAAGGTGTTTAACATGGAAGTTGTTTGGCTCCATGCAAACTTCTGTTAAAACTATGACTTTGTTTCATGCAGTGAAGAAGGTAATCCCCCCTACATCTTTTCTGCTCTCAACAGTAATGACCTAGCTATCACCTGTAAAGTGGAAAATGCAAAGTTCTCTCCTTACTCTGCCTGAGAAAGCTTTGTAACCAGTTACCCAAGAAAGCACCCTGAAGCCCACAAAGTTTGATAAGGAAATGGTGTTAGGGAAAAGATCTGTGTGAGTGTCATTGTGTACAATATGGTTCAGGCATCACTGTGTCAGTTAATCCTTGGCACGTCATTTTCTCATCACATTTGCTTGATTTTATAGCAAAAAATAATTACAGTATTTAAAGAAAGACCAAATCAGGTTGTTGCTCCAGCTTTGCCAGAGTAGAAAGTAGATTAAATTACATTGCCATATCTAATATTAAACTGACATTACATTTGATCTTAGCTAAAAGGCCAAGTAGAATAAGACGCTTGTAGTGAAATTTCAATGAAAGAGATATTATTTTCATTTTATTAAAATTAATTTCTGTCTCTACATGGAAATGTATCTATGCAACAGTGAGCACAACTGCAGCTAATATTTTTGTGACCTTCAGTACTATGGTAATTTATTTAAATATTCTTTGTTAATTAAGAATATTTCACATAAAAGGCAACTAAATCACTTTTACCAATTAATTATATCTTTGAAATTATTGGAGTGATCAATTATCATAATCAACAAGCATTACGGAAATAAAATAACAAATGAGTCTGAAATGCCAACTGGTCTGTTTTGGGCTTTTTTTTTTTGTTTTATTTCTCACTGAAAGGAATATCTATTTTTTAAGGGAAACCCATTTATGTGCTGTTCCGTTCTACATAAACTAGTAATACAATTTTCATTAACTAGGAAATTAATAATTTCAAAAGTCTTGCTCATTCAGAATTTCACAAAGTCTGTGGGGTACATATCTGAGGATTTGGCAGATGTGCACCTGTACAGCTGTGAAAGAACTCTCCAAGATTACTACCATGTAACTCAAATACAAAGCCTCTTGAATTAACGTTCTTGGTTGTTTGCCTCAAACTAGAGAAAAAGGAGGTTGGAAGTGTTCAAAAGAGTGAATAACTGACTGTTCAATGTGTTTTTGAAAACATGCAACTGCTGCAAACTGCAGATGATGATACCTGACCAAGAGATGAAAAAGATAAGAAAATACTGTGTTGCCTTAAGGGATTTGGTAATTGCCAGTAACAAGAAAATTTGTTGGGTATTTTCTAATAGGATATTTGCACCAGAATATACAGATGCTTCAAAACCAAATTTTGTAGGAATTTAACAGTCTCAATTAAATTTTTATTGGCAATGGGTTTCAAAAGCAGATTTTTGAGAAAAGAGCAAGTTATATTCAACTGGTATAGAAAAAAATACGGTTACTTTTCTTTGCATTGTCTGTGATCTTGCCGTCATGGAGCACATCTCAAAACAAGAGATGAGGGAACCATTGATCAGAAATGTACATCTACTACATATCTGGTTAGAAGTCTCTACATGGGATCGAGATCTGGAACTTGTGCTTAGTTTCATGCAAAACCTAACCATGAGACAGCCGTCTCTTCTAGATAGCATGGGGTAGGAAAGTGGCTGTTGTTTCCTGGGAAAAACCATGAGAGTTTTATTCTGGTGAACTTACTCTTATAAATACAGAAATCTTTAAGGTAATAGAAACTTCTTTCGTGTCCAGTTCTGAAATGGTTAACTTTGTACTACAGAACAAAAGTAGAACCAGTCTACAGAAACTGAGAACTCCTGTAACTGTCTGTAAACCATCTAAAACATCATATAAGATTTTAATCAATTAATCGATGTATGGGTGGCTGTTCAGCTTGCTCTTTCTCTCTTTCTTTCTCTCCTTCTTTCTCTCTTGCTCTTTCTCTCTTTCTTTCTCTCTTTCTTCTCTCTCTCTTTCTCTCTTTCTCTCTCTCTCTCTTTCTCTCTTTCTCTCTTTCTCTCTTTCTCTCTTTCTCTCTCTCTCTCTCTTTCTCTCTCTCTTTCTCTCTTTCTCTCTCTTTCTAGCTTTCTCTCTTTCACCCTTTCTTTCTTTTTCTTTTTCTCTCTCTCTTTCTCTTCTCTCCCTTTCTTTCTCTCTTTCCTTTTTTTTCTCCTACAAAATTTTAGCTCTTATCTTCACCAAATAAAACTCAAAATTTAACACATAGCAGAAATTCTCTCCCCGTCTTTTTTTCTTGGTTTTATATTGGCAGCAGTCAGTGTTATTGCTGAGTGTTTTCCAGGTAAAACTGACAGGCTAAACACAGTCACTCTGGGGAATTAAGGCTTCATAATGGGAGATGTATGGCAGATCTTGCATTTGTACTTGGAAAGTGCACATGCTCATTAAGATTGCAAAGGTAATACTCATACTAGTAAAGTCACGTAAAGTGCTTGAGTTTCTTTTCAAGTACATGTGGAGTGACACATTTGAAGAAAAATATATGAAACTCAGTTTTCTCTGTTTTTAAAGTGTATTTTTCTGGACTATTTTCTTTTTGAAAAATTGTAATGTAAAATTTATAGCTCGGAATTGAACTGTCATCCAGGTCCCGCTCTGTATAAGGCATATGAACTTTCATGTTTATAGTTAGGTGATGACAAAAATACAGAGCCTGACATGGTCATGGCTGACAAAATTAAATGCATTTTTGAGACATCTGCAAAATTTTAAAAAAATTTTAATTGACAAGAAGTGTAGAGTCACAAAGATGGATGCTAAGAGTGGACAGTGAGCATATGTTGCAGTTATAGTCTAGAAGTTCTAATTAGTAACCATTCTACATTAATCTTATTAAATAAGAAAGAATGAAATCTGCTTGTCAAATAAGCAGTATCACCAGTGAGATACAGGCTTCACGCTCACTTTGATCCTTGAAATTAAATACTGTGGCAAAATCCTTCTACTTTAAACATAGAACTCTGTGGGCAATCAGTGAGGGCTGAATGCTTTGATCATGCCCTCTTCACTGTGCCTATTCTTCATGTCAAAGACGAGGGACAGGGAACTGTTAAGTTTTGGCAGCTCTGTGTCACCCCAAGCTTCTCCTGTTTAGGGAAATGCCCTGCCTAGACATTTAGGCTGACATCTAACCTCATTTGCATCAACATAAAAAATACCAGTGATTCTGGACCTGGGTCCTTTTCCTCTTCAAAAAGGAAAATAAAGCAGCATGACTGAACCTGGAAGAGTGAACAAACAGCTCTGTGTGAATAAAGAAGTACAAGCAAGGAAGAGAAAGTAGCTGAAGCAAAAGCACTATTTCTTATTTGTACTTTGCACTTTGACTCCAGCAGATCTCATCCCTCTTGGATCCTACACTTGGAAACATAGCCTGTGTGATGTCTGCTACAAAAGGCTCAGCAAAGCCTTCAGCTTCTCTGAAACAGAAGTCTAACATTCTAAATCAAGTAACTATTTTTCAACTGAAAGGAGGGCCAAGGCATCCGGGCACTTCTGTGGTTCTGCAATATTATTTAGAGATGGTTATTTTTAATTTATTTTTAATATCTTATACATATTTTTTATTTCTAAATGTATGGATATATGTTTTTATATGTTCATTGCTATATGTTTTAATTTTTATTTTATTTATATACATCATTTTATTTATCTGTTTTTATGTATTTGCATTACTTCTTTCTTTATATAAAACCAAACAAACCAGCCAACCCTAATCTGATCTCTGTCAGAAGTGACAGTGTTCAACTACTAATGAAAAAGTTATTCTTTCATTTGACATGGTCCTGCAAACAGCAGACCTGTCCTTCTGAAGCTGAAGACACTCAGAATCTTGCCAGATCATCAAAAAAAGTTTGAGTGTAGGAGAAGCAGAACTGAGAAAAATGGCATATTACTAGATCTTTGTTTGCTGGTTTCATTTTTTAATTTTTATCTTTAGATATCAATATTTGCATGATACATTTCTTTTCATTATTTCTGTCTACTGACTGAAAATGACATACAAAACTTTCCAAATGTTTAGAAAATATTTTTTTTCAAAGTTAATAAATGGACATTACCACTCTTTACTTTCAGGAGGCTATTACCTGTTGCGCAATATCTGGTATATTTGGAGGACCAATGTAAAATGTAACCCAGCTGCAATGACACATCAGTCTTCTCTATGATGATCAACATGGCAACTGGATCATGTCATTGCAAAAGAGTTATTAGCTACCTGTCTTCTTCATCTCAATGTACCCATTACATATCTTCTTAAAAAGGTAAAGGACATACTAGCTTTCATTGTCAGTACTAGTTTACTCAGTCTGCCATTTAATACCCAATTTATACTAGGAGGATTCAAAGTCTGGACTTTCACCAGGGCTTCTCAATCCTCCTACAAAACCAAGCACAGCCATTGAAAACCAGTTGAATTACTATTATTACTCAGAATTTTCCTGCTGTTGTGCAGCTGGAGGTTAATTTGAACCTATGAGTACTGCCATTACAATTTCTCTTCCTGTAAAGCACTGAAACAATTGAGATGATTAAGTGTTTAGTCCTTTAAAACATGTGTTTGTGCTTACCTTCCTCTCCTCTGATCCTGCTGGCCTTGCTAAAGCCATGGCCTAAGTCCATGGCTTGCTTCTCCTAATATTACACTCATTGCAAAAAGTTATATGATTAATTTCACATAGACAAATTGGAAACTACTTCCCTGAAATAATGGTACAAAAAATTTTCATGAAAGACATTTGAGTGGATGTGGCTCCTTTCTTTATGTTCCAATTTCTTGGCTTCTCCGTGGCAAATCATACACATTCATTATAAAATTAGTTAATGTAGCAGAAGGCA
The DNA here is from genome assembly GCA_011057875.1 of Pterocles orientalis. Classification (NCBI taxonomy): domain Eukaryota; kingdom Metazoa; phylum Chordata; class Aves; order Pterocliformes; family Pteroclidae; genus Pterocles; species Pterocles orientalis. The sequence continues at coordinate 667,256 of WKFP01014237.1, forward strand.
TAAATTATTGTTTTCTATGAAGAATATGGAGAAAACCTCAATTTAAAGCAACTACAAGGCGAAGTTATCAAGATAAAATATAATTCTTTTATCTCTGCTCTGATAAAGTATCTTGACAAGGGAAACAAAGGTGTTAAGCCTGTGTTCTCAAGAGATTTCATAAGAATGGCTCTTGAATTCCACCAGTGGAATAAGTAGAAGGGAACAGACAAACAAGAACTTAGAGCTGTTAAGTAAATCTACACGAGTTTTTTCAGATCTGGTTCTGGTTATACTGAGCATTTTCCACTGACCTAACGGGAATCTGACTGACTGTTTCTACAATACCCAATATTTTTATTGCCTGCCATTGCACTTCATAGCGATTGTTATCTTAGTATGACTTAATATTCACTTTGGAATCAGCTATTGCTATGTCTATAAAATATTACTTTATTTATCTGCTGATTTTACTGGTAAATACTTTTTTCTATAAGTTCTCTAACAAAGAGTATCTAGTGGAGTCCCCCAGGGTTCGGTATTGGGACCAGTGCTATTCAATATATTCATCAATGACTTGGATGAGGGAGTAGAGTGCACCCTCAGCAAGTTTGCTGATGATACGAAACTGGGAGGAGTGGCTGACACGCCAGAAGGCTGTGCTTCCATCCAGCGAGACCTAGACAGGCTGGAGATTTGGGCGGGGAAAAATCTAATGCAGTTTAACAAGAGCAAGTGTAGAGTCTTGCATCTGGGCAGGAACAACTCCAGGCACCAGTATAAGTTGGGTACTGACCTGCTGGAGAG
>WKFP01014237.1:668061-738762 GCA_011057875.1 Pterocles orientalis
CACTTGAATATGAGAAAAAACTTCTTTACAGTGAGGGTGACAGAGCACTGGAACAGGCTGCCCAGAGAGGTTGTGGAGTCTCCTTCTCTGGAGACATTCAAAGCCCGCCTGGATGTGTTCCTGGGTGATATGATTTAGGTGTTCCTGCTCTGGCAGGGGGATTGGACTAGATGATCTTTCGAGGTCCCTTCCAATCTCTAACATTCTGTGATTCTGTGATTCTGTGAAAGTGTTGTTGCAGCAAGGGGACCTTATTAGTGGATCCTGTATAATATGTGTCACTGGGATGCAAATGCTCTGTGACATCTGAATTCCCATTGAATGTGATGTGCCACAAAAGTGCCTGATATTTCCTAGGTTTGGAGACTTCTTGGTTAGGTTCTTCTGAAGCACGTTGCCTAAAATCTAAACTTGAAATGCAGCACAGAGATAATGAAAAGTAAGGCTTTATATAGCTCTATCAATTGCCGTCAAGTATATTCTCTTCAGTCTTTCCACGAATTTCTATATCCTGTTAGGAAAATATTCACTTATGTTCTTAGGTTTTCTGTGTGCTACAGCATCCTCATTCTTTGTCTCCTGATCAGCAGTAATGAGCTTGGCTAGCATGCCAGTTTGATGTTTTTGTGACATATTTATCACAATGCGATTATGCATTCATACAAAGTAAGACCCTCAAGTCAGCATCTCAGGTGAACATCACCAGGAAATGACCGACTACACAGCTCTTTTTTTAGCTTCTACTACTTTGTGGATAATGGCTTTAGCCAAAGCAAATAACAAATAATAACAGCACTGAGTATTCTGCTTATCTTATGCTATCCCCTGCATAATGTTAGATAAGGGAGTGATTAATTTTTTTTATTATGTCAATTTTCTCCAGAAGTAGTGAATTAAAAAGATAAATGTAAAGGTTAGTGTTGTCAGCTTGGTAGAAAGCACTTAATCTTAAATCTTTTAATGGTGTACAATTGGTGATAATTCATGTCTTTGTCTTAGAAGTTAGTTATAGATATATCAACTGAAGGAGAAAGTGGAAAGAAAACTACAGCAGTGGTGAATGGGAGGCTTTTAATTGGGGAACTCATTTGGCAACCATGTCTCCTATGTCTGATCAGTATCAGAATTCCATTAGTTACGCGCTGGAATAGTGGTAACTGATGTAAAGAGTTTTCAACTGGAGTAACTGTAACCTACAACAATGACTTAGCAAAGTCAGAAATGCCTTTTCTGATACCATTGTCACGACTCGTAGAGAAATCTAGCCTGTACCTAGGATCACCATTGCAAATGGCTATATGGGTCGTATTTTATAGCACAACATATGCTTTACTATGTGTCTTTGGTACAACTATTTCTGGGTACATGGCAAAAAGGTTTCTTCCAAAATGCTTCTGTATGGTATGTTGTAGAATGGACACTGCCTGACTCAAAATTGCCTTTGAACAGGTAGCTTGTGAAGAGTGTCTTAGGACAATCATGCAGGAAAATCATAATTGGATTCTATGCATGTTTTGTTTCTCTGACATCAGCAAACACTTTGCTTTAAACCGGGTTTCCTTTTGAGGTGCATGGCTTTATTTCCAAAAATGTATGGTTACCCTTCTGGCACCTAGACAGTTTGAAATTATGCTGACTATAAAGCTTAGAATCCTGAGAAGCTGATACTTGATTTAATGCTTCAAAAATATTCCTTAGGGTAGGAAATAATTTTCTTAGGATAGGTTCTGCAGCAAACAAGTTGAAAGGAAACAGAAAACAATGGTATTAATGGTTCCCAGGTAGCTTTTTGGATAATAGGTACCTTATCATTGTAGGATAGATATTCCACATGTTCATATAAAGATTTTTGGTTTACTCTCAATATTATGTATTCTCCAGAAGATGGGGTTGCAGACAAGGAGCAGTAGAAAGTGCTTTGTAATGTTACATAAAAGTGTTGCAACACTTCCTTCAGTTGTTAACTTTATGGAATTACATCCTTCCTAATAAATATTAATTGGCTAAATTTGACATCATGGTTCTTCCTTCCACTATCTCTTCTTCCTTCTTATTGCGCTAATGTAGAAAACATTTTCTATAAAATATTTAGTGTTTCCTTTGTTACTGCAATCAATTTCAAATGTAACATAAATAAGGACACACACTAGTAGAATAGCATCTTTGTCTGTACGAGCCATGTCCCATCATCTCTCCATATGGAAAAAGCTAGTCAGGTGTTAAAAGAATTTGTAGACACAGTCAGTACCCACCTTAGGACTGTACAGCTATATTGTGTTAGATACCAAACAGATACCAAAAGCCAAGCTTAATTAATGTTCTTTTTCTTGAAACATTGTTTTTGGAGGTTATGTGTCTGTTGACTAATTGTGCAATTCTTATGGACAAAAGAAAGGTCTCTCTTTGTGTTTTCAGACTATTTCAATTGAGTGCTGACTAACAATCATGTAAATTTGATGGATTAAAATACCATTTACCAAATAGTGAAAGAAATGTTTTGTTTGTTGCTCATTTTTAAAGAAGTGTTTATTTATCTTTAGCTTATGAAAAGATTTAAAATACATGTGAGCACACATTGTTTACCTTGCAGGCATTCAGGAAGAGAGTATAGAGAGGATGTTACAGACGTGCTATGTGGCTTAATGACAGCCTTTATGAGGACAGGCAGATGTAATGGACAGATGGGTGGACTAACAGAACTAAGTGCATTATTAGCTGCTCAGACATTTGTTGGATGTCAGCCAAAACTACTTAAACATAGCAATCAACCATTGTTAAACATAACCCATAGGGAGAACAACTACATACATAACAAAAAAATGTGTACTATTTTTGGTTAAGATGCAGAGACAGAAATATGATTGTACAAACTCATATAAATCACATTTTTTTAAACAGTTGAAAAAGTTTGTTTGCTTTTAAAGTGGCTATGTGAGTTTAAGCTATCAGTAGATCATCTGCCTGCTTAATATAATAGTGTTTTGAAAAAAAAGATGTATCTGAGTTCCTCCTCCTTCTACACATCAAGAAAAATAATAGCTGGTATTTTTGTTATGGCCCTCCATCAAATAATTTAGAAACATTTTAAATAAGATGCAATGCAGCCACTGCCAGTGGAATGCTGCAGCTGTCTAATAGTATTTAATATAGGACTGCTCCCTGTAAGGTGTTAAATCATCCTCAGGTTGGCTTTTTATTTGTTTTCTGATTCCTGTGATCAAAGCTGATGCATGTATTAAATCAGTAACTACATTTATAGAAGAAATAGAAATATAATTCTGGTCCTAATTCCCTTAAAATAAAACTGCGCCTTTCTAATATGCAGAGGCTAATTGGAAATGGATTGCAGCACCTCTGAAGGAGGTCGTGGCGTTAGGCACACCGTAACAGTGAGTAATACTTGGGAAAAAAAATTATCTGCTTTCTAACATGACAAGAGTGATTTGCAGTTAATAACAGAGGTAGTAAAGGCCAGTCTTTTCAGTTACCCTTGGCTTCACCTAGGACAAAATAAAAAATCACTTCAGTTGCTGCTAGCTACTTGCCTTTTTCCCAATCATTATTGCCTAGTTATAACTTAGTGATAAAATCTGTCATTACTGACTTTATTGACATTAAAGTTGATTTATTTGCATGTCTGGTGAATAAGAACTGCATTATGGTGGCTTTCAGATTGCTTGCATACTCAAGATAGTAAGTGCATCACCGACTTAATTGTCTTTTGCTGGTTCACTTGTTCTCTGATCTCAGCTTGAAAATAATATTGGGTCAGATTCATCCTTGGCATAAGTCTGCTGACTTCAATGGTAGTGCTCTAGAGAGGAATTTGATCTATTATTTTTAAGCAGAATCAAATGATAATAGAGAACTGTCTGTATGATAAAACATTTTTTTCCTGCTGTTGTATGATGTGTCCGTTAGAAAGCAACAAGATAAATTTTAAGGCAAATTCTGCCCTCAGTTATGCACTAGTGTGGCTAAAAAATTTAAAGATAATTTTTATATCCTTATTCAATAATGTTTTCCTGAATTACACTTCCTGTTCCATTCTTGGTAAATAACATGTATGAGAGACTGAAGCCAAGTACTTTGTGTATACTCTGGGGCAACATCCTGCAAGTTACTTAGCACCCAACAACAAATGTTGTTAGTCTTTTCCTCCTACTGCGGCTAGTGTAAGATGAGTAGTAACCCAAGAAATATATTGACACATTTAGGGTCTAGACCTCAGAACAAATCCATGAGGGTGTACCTTAGTCTAGTGATGTGGAACCATCCTCATCTTTGCAGTGGTCTGAGTAGGTCCACTCACTGAGTCAGGAATCTAGATTTTTAAAGCTAAAACTGTCTAGAATAAACACTGGAAATCTTGGAAAGACTGCTAGCTCCACTCCTAGCACTTTTTAAACCTAGAGTCTGAACCTACACCAGCTACAGCTCTCCTGGTACAGTACTATTGGGAGCAAGGTGTGAGGGAAGATGGAGTAAAAGGAAGTGCTAAACTTGGAACATACTTTCTTCACTTTCCTTTCCTGCCTCAGGCTTAGATTTCCATTCCTGGTGCAGTTCTGTCAGATACTGTTGTTTTTCCTGTTCCCAGGGTAAAGAAAATAACTTTATGTCAAATTGAACAGCATTATCACACAATGGTGGTAGAATTTAGAAATAGTGACTAAGAAAAGCATAAACCATTTTAAGGTATCATTAAGGGAAATAATACTATGTAAGAGTAGTAGTAATAAGAAATACTAAAATTTTGTGAGAGTCAGAGGTGATGTCAGGGTTGGTGCATTAAATAACAGCAATAAGAAACCCACTGCCAACAAGGAAATCAGTGGAGACTTTAGGTCTTTTTTCCTTCTGCCTATTAAGTAATTTACTCAGTTGATGAAGTATGGACTCATATGCCTTTGTTTTAGGTACCCTAGATTAAAGATTTTAGCCTTTGCTCCTAATTGTCTTCTGACATGTGTTTACCATAGGGAAAAAAACTGACATTAAACACCAACCGAGAAAATATAGGTTTACTGCAAAGAAAATATATTAAAAACATTCATTCTTTTCATAACCAAATACTTCTGTAATTAAGTATTCCAGAGTCAAAAAAAGTTTTATTTTGTTTATACTTTTTCCAACAGAGGTTCCTTACACTTTCTGAAGAGACATTTTCTAAAGAAGAAAGTGGTGTTTTAGTTTGTAGTAATCTATTCAGCTATTTACTATGGCCACATTCAACATATCTGACCAGGACAAAGGCTGAGAAAAATTCTTTTTATTGCAGTATTTAGTTTTGTCTCCCAGTCTTGCACTTTCAGCCAGCCCTTCTGAGATGCAAACTACTCACCTTCAGCTGGACCTTTAGTGTTAACATGGATAATGTTGGCCATAAGTGTTTGAAATAACTGAACTCTCCTGAGTATCTGAAAAACCATCCAGATAACAAAACCCATGAAACACATATATGGCAGTACCCAGAAGGGCACTGGGCAAACATGCAAACAGAGATCCAAGCTGAATCATAGCAGCTTTTTGAAATTACTTGAAATTTCAGATCCAAAAAGTATCTCCTACAGAGTCTTCACTGATAGGAATGGTAACATTTTGACCTTAATTAAAATATGGACTTTCTTGGGTACCCTTAAAGAGCAAATGTGAAATTTCACACAGAAATGTGTTTAAAATGGAACAGTATTGATTATACTTGTGGATGTTTTGAAGTTTTGCAGTATTAAAAAACAAACTTTGCCCAATGATATAAAATAAAAATACCTCTGCATTGCAGGGATAGATACTGCATTCTTTATGCAGAACAGATTCTCATTGAATGTCACTGGAGTGTTTCTTTTTTATAAAACCAATTTCTGGCTTTTTTAGTGGGTATAATAAGATGAAGCTTGCTGAGACAGTGAAAAACATCTCACAAAATTCCCTTGTAATAATTCCTCAATAAACATATGAAGTGTCTTCTCTCCTGCACCAGCTTCCCCTGTTGCCCAAATTTTCCTGTTAGATATAGTTATTCCCCTGCCCCTCCAAGGATTTTAGTGTTATTTGCTGAGTTTTAATAAAATAAGTTCTGTGATTATTTTAAGAGTGCTGTCTGTGTGCCTGGGCTCTGCTAGACTTAAAGAGTCTTGTTTTGTTTATGGTGCCAGAGTAGAGACCAAATTAATGGGATGATACAGCTGGTGGAAAAATCAGAATGTAATTTAATCCTCTTACACCTGCAGAAAAGAACAGCATGTTATTGTTGACAGATGTTGAATCTATTTGTGAGAGTCCTGGTGATGGAGATTCCACAGTCTTCCTCAGCAACACATTCCGTGGGTTCATAATTCTGTTAGAAAGATTTTTTTTAATGTTTTGTGAAAATATTTCTAGCTCCAATTGAAAGAGTTTCTAATTGTTTTAGTGGCCTAATCATGATAAGAAGTGCAGTGTGACAACAGGCAATTTATACTGTATAATGAAACAAAGAATTTCTTGGTATGACTTTTAGATTTGTTGCCTTTTAGGTTTTTTTGGGTGATATTTATCCTAGTAATATGAATTACTATGAGTCACTCAACTTTTCCATTATTTACAATAATTTTACAGTAAAATTTCTATATAATTTTGATAAATCTATGGTTCTAATGTTTTAAATCATTCCCCATATCTTATCTTACTCCATGTTCTTTTGTGATTTCTCTAGAACTTTTCTAATGGCATGTTAACAATCCTTACAAAAATGTAGTAATACATTTTCAGTCCACTATTGTTCTTCAGTAGAAATTAACATTTTTTTTGCTTTGCAGTTTTTTTGTTTTCTTAGGTGCATTGAAGATTTACATTGAATAAATTGTCCATCATGATACTATTCTTTTCCTTAGTGATTGATATTGATTTGGGAGGTATCAATATAGATGAATTAATGTAAAGTGGCCAGATCCCATATCCACCTTTGCTTGTGCCTTAGAAATTTCCTTTGGTGTTATGCTAGCTCATTCTCTGGTTTGTTTATGCATGGAGTTCTTTCCTGCTTTTTCATTCTTGGCCTACATAATTTTCAGTAAGAGACTTTAGTCCATCTTTCTATTTATCCTTTTCTTCAGGACATGAATGTGTGTGTAATAAATGTGTCAAGTACCACTACTGTTAGTAAGAATCCTGGGGCATCTCGTTATTAACCTTCTTCCATGTTGAAAATGAACACATATCTACCCTTTGTTTTCCTATCTCTTAGTCATTTTCTAATATAAAACAGAACTTTTGTCATTTGTTCTGTGGCTTCTGTTTCCTTAATAATCTTGTGTGAAAGATTTTATCAAAGGCATCTTGAAAGTCCAAGTAAATTATTTTTATTTAATAGGTGTTTTTGCTATTCACCCTGCTAGGACTACTTCTATGTCAATATAAAGCATTTTGGTACATTCCAGTGGGAAGAGAGTGAGAAAGTTGGTGCTTTCCAGTTTAAATAGTCTCAGTTTAGTCAAGTGAAAAGTTTAGTTCAGTTTCTGGTATCGTTCATTATTCTGAGGAAGACAAGTGCTGGAAGCATTTTTATCATGTAAGCTAGCTGGTCCATTTTCTTAAACAACAGAAGACCTTTTCTCCATTTTGGATATGAATATAAGGGAAGGTATACTATTTCCTAAGACATTTTGCTCACATCTCATGCATCCAAACTGTGTAAATTAAATGTAGTATTGAAACTACTGTTGATATCAGTCTTAATCACTACAATAAAATTTGATGAGTGTTCCTTTAATTATTAGGCCAATTTCTTTGTTTTAGTTTGCTTGTAGATTTTGTAAAAGTATACATCCACATTTCTTACTTTTGCAGAATTATTACAGTACTCAAAAAAGATTTTACAGAATTTCCCCAAAACTGGATTGCCTATCAGAATAATTATTGTTCATTATATCAGGAAATATTCTGTACTGCTGTGGTTTAAAAGGTTTTGGAGTTCCTTAAATGACTGATAAATAACTTGTTAGGTAATATGATTTCAAGAGACAATGAGCACAGGCAGTATGCATCGACATTAGATGAAATTACAGCTACTTATTAAAGGCAGAAATTCATACTGTCACTTTTGTGAAACACAAAATACGATATGTTTAAGGCAGCAGTTTAGCAGCCAGAATGTGGCTTTCAAAACTCTCTTCAAAACACAGCACAATTTTCTTCAAGGTACCATCTCCAAATATATTAAATGGAAATGCATTTTACAACCTATGATCAGTTATTTTAATGGTAATGTGGTAAATGGGGTATGCTTTAAGAAGGATCTCTGCTCGGGGATCAAAAAGTATGTAAGAGGCTGTATAACTTGAAATATTTTGTGTCTGTGGAGATTTATACCAGTTTCCATTTGTTCTATAGTATTTTGTGAATGTATAACAAAAATCTTAAAATTATTTGTTCTATTTAGAAAACATGATAAAAGCCCTCCTCTATTTTGAATGATCCTTCTGCAATAATACAAATCTCTTAAAAATATGTTTAGTCAAATAATTACAGGTAGAGTATCTTATGGCCTTGGAAAAAAGTCAGAAGAATACATGACAAACTTAAAATTTAGCATAATTATTTGCAGGATTTTTCTTAAGGTAAAAAGAAAAAAAAAAGGTACTTTTTCATTACGGGAAACTATGTTAAAGAAAACCAGAGTGTTCTAAGCATTTTTTCTCTTAAAAGAAAAAAAAAAATTATGCTTATGTGGAGCTACCACGTTTGTACTGTCAATGAGTGGGCACACATATAAATTTACCTGTGGTTATTCTCATGAAAAAAATTAATGTAAAAGAAGTAACTTGCATTTCAAATAGAAAAGAAGGAACTGCTTCTTGCACGGCAAGATATAATGTATCTAGTGTTTACACCTAGACTTACAAAGACTTCTGTTTATTGGTTTTGGAAGACAACAGGAGAACAAGAAAACAAGAATGCTGCTGTAGAAAAAGCTGTATTCCTTCTTGTGCTCCAGGGCAAGACATTACGCAGAAGTGAGGGACCTTTCACCAATCTGTTCTACCAAGTGTATCAGATGATTACACTGCCTTCTTTCTTATTTTGTATGCTCTTGATTGCTTGTAATCACTGTTAGCCTCTGGTGCTTTATTAATGGGTAAGAGTTTGCCTTTTATACTCTTCTATTACTAAGGTTTTTTCTCCTTATATCTTATTTCAATTAAATAACATTATTTGTGTAAAGTAGGTTGTTAACCAATAAAAGCCTTTTTTTTTTCCAGTTGCTATTGTATTTCAACTAAATTCCACACTACAACAATGTGAGAGGATAATGGGAAGTCGTATCTTCCTGCTGATATTGTAAGATTATCTAAACAGATTTATACAATGTCTGTTTCACAAAAAATAGAATCCTTGATTTCCTTTTACCTGCGACTGAAGTATTCTGTTGAATAGAAATATTTGTGCCGTTCTAAGTATTTAAGAAAAAAAACACCTCAAAATAAAAGCTGTTTCCAATTTTTGTCTTTCACTCCTGAAAATAACACTTTGACTAAATTAACATGAAAGATGAAAAAGGGTAGATTTAGACTAGACAGTAGGAAGAAATTTTTCACTGTGAGGGTGGTGAGACACTGGAACAGGTTGCCCAGAGAAGCTGTGGATGCCCCATCCCTGGAGGTGTTCAAGGCCAGGCTGGATGAGGCTTTGGGCAACCTGGTCTAGTGGAGGGTGTCCCTGCCCATGGCAGGGGGGTTGGAACTTGATGATCTTCAAAGTCCCTTCCAACCCAAACCATTCTATGATTCTTTGATATGATTCTGTGAATGTACAAAGTGTTTGTATCATTCTTGTCTACAAAATGCAGGGTTGAGAGAGGAGGTTTGTTCAACTTCAGTGTTAAAAACTGAGCTGAATCAGTTGCAGCTTCCACAATTATACTGAATACCATAGCACTAGATCCCAGTCTATATTAGGAGAAAATTCTTCTGAAATCTGGTACATACAAGCATTTTTTGTTTTTTAAGAAAGGTCTTTTATTGCTTTTGTTCATCACTGAACTCTTCAATGAACTTCTGAGTACTTAATTTTATTACATCAATTAACACTCCAAGCTGTGTTCTGTTTCATGATATGTAGCTAGAAAAAGACTTATCATTTGGTTTCAATAGCTAATTTCAAGAACAACATCAAGTTTTTTAACTGTTTCTGCAGGAGACACTGTTAAATCCATTTTGCATTTTAAACAAGCACATTTCTTTCTGTCTTTGTCACTAATAGCTATTTCATCTATTCAAACTAACAGAAGTCTGAAACGCAATTTCCTTGTTCCACTTTGTGCAGGTCTCCTCTTATCTTGGGCAATGAAAATCGAAGAAGCCAGTCCCGTTTTAGTTAAAGTCAGATTCACTTTTAAACTTGATGTAGTGTAATGTCTGGGTTGTAAGTATTGTAACACAATTAAAGAGATGCATGGTTTATTTTGAAATTGTAATAATCACTTGGTTTTAAGCTTAATAAAAACAAAGCAAACAAAAACCCCCCTTCTCGATATTGAGAATGATTAGAAAAATAAGTCAAGTGGTGGAGAGGGGAGGTAAGTTTTCCCTCATGTCTTTCAGCTTAAAACACATCTGTATCAACAGAATTTCCCCATTCAACTAATAGTTTAGTATTTTGTTTACTAAGCAACTTATTGGAAGGAGAGAAATTATGTATTTATGCCAATTCTTGTAATTACATTATGTACAGCAGGAGAAGGCAGTAACTAGAATGTCATGTCGTGTCATGTCATGTCATGTCATGTCATGTCATGTCATGTCATGTCATGTCATGTCATGTCATGTCGTTTAATTTTGTTAAATAAACTACAGAAGTGCCTCTTACATGATGAGACTTTAAGATGCTTTTTCTATGACTAAATTAATAAATATTCGTGCTGGACATTGCAAAATAGTAACCTGTCTACTTTTCTAATAAAAATATTACCCAAAATTTTCTTAATGAGCTGGAAAAATAACTCATTACTTATGGAAATAAATAAAAAACTCCCGTAACTCAAATGCCTTTATCCCATCACAAGTGATATCCATGACAATTCAAAATTATTAATTAAGAATTTTTTATGTACTTATTATTTTTACAGAGACATTATGCATGCTTTCATTTATAATTCTATACAGTAAACTGGCAGTTTCATAACTCATTCATCCACCAGAGGTTGCAATTTTGCTTTCATGATTGTAAGGTGCCATACAAACATGAGTTATTTATATGAATACAATGGCTGGAGGCATACTGATGCTTCACATGGACACACGGTATAAACTGCCAGGTACAGAAAAAAATTTAATATAGAACGTGCTTCAGACAGATTCTAATTTAAAATTCTGTAGGTAAGTGTCATGGTCCACTAAGGACTCGTGATGGTTCTTTGCTGAGATGTCTTAAATGCAAAATTAAGGCAACTACACCAAAAGGCGTTCGCTTCAGTTAAACAGTAAACACTTTATTATTTTGAGTCTGTAAGCGATGTGCGATAGATAAAAGGAGTGAAAAGTAAAGTAAACAGGAAGATACTGGCAAATCTAGTAAATTTCTTGCTATATTCTTTCCTTCCCTTGAAGACATTACTATACTCAGGAAGGATTTAATGTAATTCCTTCTGGAACAAAAGATGGCTTGTCCACTAAGATTGTCTTTAAACATGGACTGCAACAGTCTGCTGGAAACTGAAAATGTGCTGGTAGAATGGGAAACAAATGTATAGCTGTTTCTAAGTCACTGTTTCTCTCTGATCAGGCTTCTCTCCAATTCATTTACAAGAGAAAATAGTAGCAATGTTATTTTTTCCCTCACATGAAAAAAGTCTGTCATCCAGTTCCACTTGAAAATTCCGTGTCTCCACGGGCAGGAATCCTCACAAGTGTCATAATGCCGTAAGTCTCTCACAAAAGGAATCAGTCTCAGAAATGAAATAGAAGTTGGATATTGCAATGTTCCTGATATTTGGAGTTTAGGTTAAGAAGATACCAACAGACAGCTTCAGATACATAACTGAAGTGTGAGACTCTTGCCCTTTCAATAAATACTGATGAAAGACAGGAATGAGATATATGAAGTGCACCTACACTAGTCCGGTAGTGCACAAGTCAGAGTTAAAAATACTAATGCCTGAATACTGCAAATATCTCTTATTTAGCAATCAAAGCTAAAAGGTCTACTGCTTGGAAAGTGAAGTGAGGTAGTTTTAAACTAGAAACAAAACTTGATTTTCAGGATATAAATCACTGGAAGAAAAGACAATTCAGAATGTGATGAATTTAGACTTATTTCAGTAGTCTTTATATAGTTATTGCAAGAACAGGAAACAGAATCACATATGAGTAAAACCTGCACATTTTACCCAAGAATACACAAGAGAATGAACAAAATAACACATATGCTATGCAATTAAATTGTGCCTTTAAAATTTACTTAGTTTGAATGGCTTTCCAAACCATTAAATTTTTCCCCCTTTGCTCTGTATTAGAAGTTATCTGTAAAATTCAGACTTGGCAAGACTAAACTATGAATCTGATGGATCTGAAAACTCCATTGCATCCTCTCTCAGAATAATCTGTGTACTGCTGGTTTCATACTAATATCCCTTGAATCTGAAGCTGCAACACACAGCAGAGAGAAGACTGGGTGTAGATCTTTAGTAGCTTTGTTGCTGTGGGAACTGTTTGCTTTGAAACTGAGTCTAAATTTACTAAAACCTGCAATGCTGTACTAAAGTAGAAAGAGATGTTTTGAGTCAAGAAATATTCTGTCAGGGTGGCATGCATCTTCTTTAATGACCACTAGCAGTAAATTAGCTAGAAAATTTGGTACTGCTAACTTTTTAACCTGTATCATTTTTTTTTGCCATTCTAGAGACAAAATTTAACCAACTGTAGCTCATCTTATTTGAGCATGAAGTCATACCGGCAGTAGTTATGCAGTCAAGCATAATAAATAATACATGGAGTTGTGTTTTATCTGCATTTTACCAGCATTTATGTATTTCAGTACTTTACCTCAACAGTTCTTTCAAAAGTTTCAGAGAAATGTCAGGTAAGGGAGAGAACTGATCCCCATGGAACTCTAAAATGGAAGAGCTGGAGCTGGAGGTTTCTGGGCATACTTTCTGAGTACATTCCTCAGGAAGGCCCTAAATCATATTAAGCAATTCCTTTGATTCCCAGCATTTCTGTCAGGTGGAAAAAAAAGGTAATTTTCTTGTGGAGAGAGTTAATGTTGCAGAAAGGCTATGGAAGATAAGAATGCATGTCTGCTCATCATCATTATCAAGCCTAGTAAAGCTGTTTCCATCCCTTGTTCAAGCATAAGAATAGAGGCTTCCAAGTCTAAAATATCAGTATCTGATAGATGAATTTGCAGTTGCCTAGGTTTTATTTAACTTTTATCAGATCAGAATGGAGTGAGGCTAGGTACAACATCTGCCACGGATTCTTGTCCTCCATCTGTATTCTTTCCATTTTTACCAGCGTTAAACAGTAGCTTCAGTGGCACATGTGGTGAAAACTATGCTGATGGTCAATTATTAGCTATATATGTCTGTCCCAGATATCAGTAGCAATTCTGCCCATATTAATTCTTCAACATAAGTCACTGCAGCGTTTTCTTGCGTGGTACAACCAGCAAGAAAACAAATACACAATCAGTCTAAGAGCTATTCATTATTGCTCAAAATACCTTACAGATAATTTATTTGAGAATTAAATTCTGGAACATTCTGCCTCATCAGACTTTCTGATTTGGTGTAGCAGACCCCGTATCTCTTACAGTACAGTAACTGCTGGCCTGATTGACTTAAGTTTAAATTCTTTTGTTTTATTGCTTCAGCAAACCCTTTTGCTTGTGAATGCATGATATTGTCATTTCTCTCCTCCCACACATGAATATGGTTTGTTACTTTTTGTTTCTTCTGACACATTATTATACAAATTGTTACCAGCATTTCCTAGCCCACATGATTTTTTCTGATGAGAGGTTCTCAACCTAGCTGTTGTTCAGCCACACATCCTGTTTAACTAAGGGGCTTTATAGTTGTGGCGTTTTGATATTCGATACAGCTGATTGGTGAGCAATGAAACAAAAATATGAAGAAGTTAGTGTTCCAGTAGTGAATAACAGCACAGACTAATCAACAACATAATGGGCAAGGAAGGGATGAAATGGTGAGCCATAAGTTTGTGTCAATATGACACCATACACATAAAGGGCTCCCAGAGGTGTTTTTCCCCCAAAAATAGCCAAGATTAAGGTGATGCAGGTCCAGTCCCTTGTGACATCTTAAAGAAACCACAACTGTTCAGTAGCAGTATAACAGATGTTCAAAAGAATCATTAACAATCTAAATGTATGTGTGAGCAGATGTACCATTTCTACTACGCATAACTTTGGGGGAGAGGGAGTTTTAAAGAAAATCAATAATGAGCAGACCCGTATATGAATTACTCATCTAATTGTATTTAAAAGGTAGATTAAGGTTCTTTGCTTCAGTGATTGTGGCTGAGTTAAGGAGGACAAGTGATGAGAGGAGCTCTTAGATAGACTTGGCATGTAGGACTAGATCAATGAGAGGCAAAATAAGTGGCTGTATAAGAGAAAAGCTTGTGCCAAAGCCTCAGTCCTGCTCTTTTCACTGCATTTCACTACGGGTACATGAAATACAGTGCCATTAAAATAAAGGAATAAGTAAAATAGACAGGTCTTGCTGGACCTTACAGAAAAATTTTAACTAAACATAAGCTGAGAATATGCTTTCCAACAGCTGCTGCTATTTGCCATCTAGACAAAGATATAATTTTCATTCTCATTTGCTTAGGACCGGTCATATTTCTGCTTTAGAAAGTGCATCTGCTCTCTAAATTAATGCCACCAATGTGATAAACAATATAGTTTTGCATCTGATATATTGTGAGAGAAAATAGAGAACAAAGCAGAGACAAAAATGAAGCATCTCTGTGAGGTGCAGGGTACAATCAATTAGATTCATTATCTGTTTTACATTCTAGTCACTGCTTTTAAAAAAGAGGAGTACATAATACCATGGCAACAGTTGGAACTGCAGTTCTTTATGATATATAATCATTATGGATTCTTCAGCATTCCCTGAAAATTGATATAAAAAAAATCACAGGAGTTGTACTACCTACTATGCTGATTAAATGACATGTTTGTAATCTACAAGTGCCTTATTGCCATGGGAAGGCAATCATACAACTCCGTTTTCAACCTCAAGGGTTTTTAAAACATGCTGCATGATCACTAGCTGGGTTGCAAGCTAAGATTAAATTGAAAGGATAGCATGTAGATTTTAGAACATGGTGTTGACATTTACTGGCCAATCAAATTTTGCATCTTTCCTGCATGACAGCAGATGTTGACCTTTCAAGCTTTCCCTATCTGCTTTCCGGCAATACCTGCAGAAATTAACATTACCTCACTTCTTGCTCCTTGCTGCTATTAATGTCAACTGGGAATTGAGAATCATGAATTCATTTATTACACAGAGTGGAGACCCGTTTTATACTCTAAGCACAGAAGGGCTGCTCCTGGGAGCTGGTATTTTTGGAAGCTGCTTCAACTACCTTTGTGGTTGAGGGATAGCTGGAAGCTATGGTGTAGAAAATGTCACTGGGAACAAGAGCAGAAAAAGACAGCAGAGGACGGATTCAAGGAGAAACCTAGGGGCCAAATAATTGCAAATAGTATTGGATACAGAGAGCCTAAAGTCTAAAATGAGACACTTACAGGTATTCTAATGGAGTGCAAAACTAGATGCAAGGTACCAATGTCTCTTTGACTTGTTAACCGAACTATGAAAATGTAAGCCTGCATAATACACAGTCTGGTAACAAGAAGCTTCAGGGGGTTACACAGCATTGCCTGAGGCTCTCTGATATTATACTCTGAGGGAAGTATTAACTTTGTTAGATATGCCTCCTGCAATCTGACTAAGATTTTGATATAATTTCAGCCAATCGTGGAATCTTATGCTTAAAAAGCAACTAAGAAAAAAAAGGAATATTTTCTTGTCTTTTCACTTATGTTAAGGGGGAAAGCTTATTTTGTGTACCTACAGAAATATTATAAGCAGAAAAGAAAAGCTAATTTCTGTAACTGTAAAAGTGTTCCTGCCAACATCAACTAGTTTGTATGTTATTTCTGGGAATAACTCCCCAGTGCAGTGGGTCACTATGCTTTAGGTAGTTTCATGCATGCATATTTCTAATCTTGTAGTAATATACCTCGAAGATGCATCTCATTAAATGACAAACATTTGCAAATTACATAAGTTCTAGACAATTTTTCCAAATAAAAAGGAAAACCTGCTGACATAATTTTTCATTATGTAATTGGAAACATGTTCTAGGTATTAATGAAGAGGTATGATACATTTATCAAAAAAGAGGACATTTTCTTAGCACTGCTTGGTCTCAAATTTCCAGAAATAACAAATGTAAAATATTCTGAACATCAGCCAAGAAGACAGAGTGTTTTATACTGCCTTCCGTCACTGATAGTTATATTTATATTAATATTAATGCTGTGGTAAATGCCATACCTCAAAAAAGTCATGAAGGAATATCCACAAAGCCTTTAGCTAGTGCCTTTGACTGAGGTAAAATTATCTTTGCCAAACTTGTGAAGAGAACTTTAAACTAGTAATGATGGCAGAGGAAGATGATGACCTGCAATTGAGAGAGGAATTGGTGGACTGGTTTGGTAAGGAAATGTGCAGGCAGATGTGGATGTGAGTATTTGTGAAACCAAAGAAAAATTGCTGAAGGGGCCCACCCCAAGTGTGTGCACACAAATGAGAAACACCTACAGGACAGCACTATGGAGGAGGCAGATGAGGCTTCCTTCAGCTTGCTGGAAGAAACCCCTTGATCATGGGCCCTGGTCTTCATAGGGGACTTCAACCACCCTGACATATGCTGGAGGGATGGCATAACAGGGCACAAGCATTGTGGCAGGTTTCTACAGAACACTGATTAATATATCCTGACATAGATGACTATGTAGGGAAATACTCTGCTGGACCTCTTGTCTCACAAGCAGAGTTTGTCGCCCAGTATGCAATAAGCCAATATATACACAGAGCTGAGATATTGTTTATGGTAGGTCTGCATAGAGATGGGTGCTAGGTGGTAATTCCACAAAGCTAGCACACCCAGTTTCAGTCACATTGTGTATTTATACAGTTGAAGATGTTTATTCCATTTACTTTGCCACATTGGTTAGCTTTTATCTCTTCTTAACTGCAGTTGTTTACTTCTTTCCTCTCTTAGATTAAAAACAGAGTGTTCCTTAAATTTACTACACATGCTCGGTAAGTGGGAGTCTTAATTCAGGAGAGTTGTCCTGACACTTGGAGGTGTGATTATTAGTATTATAATTGTATTAAAATGAGGATAGGTTACTTTCAGATGGTGCTAATCACTAATTTGGCTGACTACTCAAACATACTGATTATTTTCCAGGATGTTCCCGTCTTCAAGGGTAAATCTAACAAACCTTAAGTGATTAAAAAGTTTTTCTCAACTGTCCCAAGGAGAGTACATATTTGTTATGTTAGCTCTAACTTCACTTGCAACAGACCTGATATTTGCAAGCAAGAAGGAACTGGTTGGGGATCTTCAGACTGGGAACAGCCTTGACTGCAGTGACCATGTGTTGTGAGTTAACCACACTAGGCAGGTAAGTACCGTACAGGTGCTTGCTCACTCCTACCCAGTGGGATGGGGAAGTGAATCATAAGGGTAAAATTGACAAAAATTGTGGGCTGAGGTAAAGACAGTTTAATAAGTAAGGGCAAAAAAAAAAGGGGGGGGAGGCAGTGGAAGGGGAACCAAACCAAAAATACCAAGTGATGCAAAAGCTATCACTCACCTCCAGCGAACTGCTGCCTAGCCAGTACCTGAGCAATGTCAGTCTTGGAAAACTGCTCCCTCAGTTTTTATTGCTGAGCATGACGTTATATGGTGTAGGACATCTCTTTGGTCAGTTTGGGCCAGCTCTCCCAGGTGTACCTTCTCTCAGCCTCTTGCCCATCCCCACCTACTCTCTGCGGGACACAGAGCAAGAAACAGAAAAGCTTGAAGCTCTACAAACACTGCTCAGCAACAGATGAAATGTTGCTGTGTTATCAACACATTGGTCACAAATCTAAAACATAACACCAATAAGGTTTGCTTTGAAGAAGTAATGCAATTGAAGCCAGACCTAGTACACCGTGTGATACAACGGTTCAGGATCCTGAGAGGAGGGAACAAGGCAAGTAGCAGGATCACAATCCTGGATTTCAGGAGAGCAGACTTTGGCCTATTCAGAGACCTGCTTTGAAGAATGCTGCAGTAGATAACCTTGCAGAGAAGAGAGGTCTACGATAACTGGCTGATTTTTTGAGAGTTATCTCCTCCAAACTCAAATGTTCCGTCTCAGTGTGCAGAAAGTCAAGAAAGAAGAGAGGATGCCTGCATGGATGAACAAGGAGTTCCTGGCAAAACTAGGACATATTTTAAAAAGTATACAATAGGTGGAAACAAGAGTTGGGAATATGGGAACACTTTCCAGGTGTGCAGGGATGGGGTTAGGAAAGGAAAAGCCCACCTGGAGCTGAGACTAGAAATTGATGTGAAGGGCAACAAGAAGGGTTTCCGTGGGTAATTCATCAAGAAAATGAAGACTAGAGAAAAAATGGGTTTACTGCTGAATGGGGCAGACGACCTCGTGAGAAGATATTTGAAAAATGTCTTCTTCATATATGTCTTTACTGGTAAGAGTTGCCTTGAGGAATTCCAGGTCTCTTACATCAGCGGGAAAGTCTTGAGCAAGACTTACCCTATGTAGATGAGGATCAAATAAGGGAACATTTAGACAAACTGAACATAAACAAACCTATGGGACATGACAGAATGCACTTATGAGTGCTGAGGGACCTGTCTGATGTCATTGTGAGGTGATTCTTGATTACCACTGAAAGGTTCTGGCAGTCCTCAGTCCTCTCAGATTCCTGAGAACTGTCAGAAAGCAATCTTCAAGAAGAACAAGAAGGAACCAGAGAACTACAGACCACTCAGCCTGACCTTCACCGCTGGGAAGGCAATGGGGCAAATCCTTCTGGAAGATGTTTACAAACATGAGGGACAAGAAGGTGATTGGGAGTAGGCAGCTTTGACTAAAAGCAGAAATCATTCCCTACCTGATATCCTGTGAGGAGATAACTTGTCAGTGGATGAGGGAAGAGCAGTGGATATTTATCTTGACTTTAGCAGGGTTTCAACATACTTATTGACAAGCTGATGAAGAATGGCTTAGATAAATGAGCAGACAAGTGCATTGAAAAATGGCTGAGCTGCAGCACAAAGTCCAGTTGAAAGCTCATCACTGGTGGCTTACCTCAGGGTTTGATCCTGGGGTCAATGCTATTTAACAACTTCATTAATGACATGGATGATGGGACAGAACACACCCTCAGCAGGTTTGCAGGTGGTGCAAGGCTGAGAGAACTGGCTGAAACACCAGACGGGGGTACTTCTGTTCAGAGAGACCCTGACAAGCCCACAAATGGGCCAACAGGAACCTTATGAAATTCGACTAGGGAAATGCAAAGTCTGCTTCTGGGAAAGAAGATGCACTGTGTGCCCCCAGTCTGGAAAGTAGCTTTGCAGAAAAGGAGCTGAGGTTCCTGTTGGATAAAGAAACCCAATGGTATTCTGGCATAAATTAGGAAGGTGCAGGGAAGTGATCATTCCCTTCTGCTCAGCATTGGTGAGGCCACAACTGGAGTGCTGTGTTCAGTGCTCAGCTCCCCAGTACAAGATAGACATTGACATACTAAGGGCCACTAAGGTGATTAAGGGCTTGGAGCATCTGTCAAACTGAGAGAAGCTGACAGAGTTGTGACTGTTTAGAGAGAAGAGGAGGCTTGGGAGGAAGGGGGTTATCGGTGTGTGTAAATATGCAATGGAAGGAAATAAAGAAGACAGAGCCAAGCCCTTCCCAGTGATACTGAGCATCTCAGGTAGAGATGGATTAGTTTGGAAGTTGCAATTCCATCCCAATAGTTAGTTGTCAGACTCCAACAGGACCCGTAATACCTACATAGCCCTACTATTATAGAAGAGCGTAACAAATTCATTGTGAAGTTGTTGAAGTCTGAACTGCAGCTTAATCTGTAGAAGCCTGATTGATAGCAATTGCATTGATAATTGAGTTCTTAGTTCCTGTAGGGTCTATCAGTGAGGACAGGATAGAATTTCAAGAAGAGGATATCTATATTAATGATTAATTGAAACATTTATTCTTATGTCAAAGACAACGATTTATAGACATGATATAAATGCACTTGCTTCAGGGCAAAATTCAGTTAAACAGATGAAATAGGAATAAGCTGATTTTGTGTGTCAGTTATTCCCACAATTGTTCTCTAACTTTTTTTTAAACAGCTAGGAAAAGTTCGTATGACAGTGTACACCCTAGGAGGCTAATGGTCTTCCAGAATTGCCTGGACTAGTAATTTGGTCTCAGGTAACAAAAACAGCAACAAAAATAATATTGAATTAAACATACAAATTTAATTTGATCGTGTTACTACTGAGGCAACTTTAAAGCTGGACTATGCTACTCTGTGAAAAACAAGGACTCTTGTGTTAGAACCTGATTTACATTTAATTTACAGTTGACTACTTCCAGTGTTAGAGAGATGTAATATTGTTTGATTTTAGTCTGTAGCCTATCCGTTCTCAGACAAAATCCACACTTGCTGTCCAGTTTTCAAGAGAGAGAGAATAGACTGAAT
Organism: Pterocles orientalis; assembly: GCA_011057875.1. Lineage (NCBI taxonomy): Eukaryota > Metazoa > Chordata > Aves > Pterocliformes > Pteroclidae > Pterocles > Pterocles orientalis. The sequence goes on from WKFP01014237.1 coordinate 688,880, forward strand.
AGTCTGGTTACCAACTTGTGTTGTGAAACATATTAAGAATGGCTAACACCATTTCTAGGGGTAAGCTGAAGTATGCACGCTCATTAGATACAGCTGCTGCCTGTGTGGCTCATCTCAGAAGTCTCTACAGCATCTCCTCAATGTACATTCACCTGCCAGACATCGGGGAAAGCCTGTAGATTATATCCCTGTCACCAAATATTACCATATTGTCCTTCCACAAACACTGGATTGAGTTAGTAGAATTCAGTAGTTACTTTTTGCCTCCTAGATGCTGAAAGTCAGCAACAGTAGCATTAAATCTTCAGTATGCTGATACAAATTGCTAGCTTGCTCACACCTGTAAAATGGAATATTAGAATATTTTCTAAATAAATATATGTCATTGACAAGAATACACATCTCTTGTCTATGACTGGTCTTTTAAGACCCTATGGGCTTATATCATATGGTAGCTGCCCGATGAAGTAAATAAAGTCACAGCTGGCTTCACAAAGCCTCCGCTGTCTTCTTTACTTTACCCTTTTGTCCTGGGTTAAGCAGAGACAGAGTTAACTTTCTAGCTAGCAAGAGGCTGTGTTTTGGATTTATGCTCACAAGGAAGCTGATAAGAACCAATGTTTTGTGCTGCTGCCAAAGTCAGCAGATGAGCAAAGAGGCACAGCCTGTTGCTAGCCTAGGATTTGTTCTTCCGTTACTAGATTGAGAACCAGAGTGACCAATAATCTATTCCATAACATACACGTCACGCTCAGTATATAGGTGAGGACCCTTCCAGAGGATCGTCCTTTTTCGTTTTGGTTCTGAGGCCCTTTCGGTTTCGGTCTTCTCTGGCTCTGGATCGCTTTCCCAAGGCCTTTCCCCCCCCCACAACCCAGTCGGCTCTCGGTATGGGACGCTCAGACTGTTATCTCTGTTCCCTGAGTACCTCCGGGAGCGGTACACCCCCCTTCCCCGGGGGGAATTGTGAGTGTGGTTTTGGGACCCCTCCCTGTTCTGGGGTGGGCTCCCCCTGTTCCGGGATTGTTGGCTGGGAACAGGCTGAGTCTTTGTCATCGGGTTGGGGGGGCAGCATCACTGTGTATCACTCAGACTCTCCCTTCTCTGGGATCATTAGCTGAGAGCAGGCTGAGCCTTTGGTCATCGGGTGGGGGGCAGTATCACTGTGTATCACTCATTTGTATGTTTGTATATAGTATTATTTTCAATATTATTGTAGTTTAGTTGTTAAATTGTCTTTATCTCAACCCACAAGTCCTCTTTTCCGTTTACCCCTTTAATTCTCTCCCCTATGGTTGCGTGGGGGCAGGTATTGTGTGAGCGGGTGTGCGGTTTGGCCCCCAGCCAAGGGCCAACCCATCACAGCTTTCCCTTCCATACAATCCCTAACATGACAGATTATGTAGGCCTCTAACATGAGCACCTAATCAGTGCACAGAAAGGGTCCTCTGCTAACCTTGAAATTAAAGTTCTTTTTCAGGCAGGATGAACAGTAGGAAGTTTCTCTTGCAACACCACTAACCTCTGCAACATCATCCTGCAATGGACACCACTAAGGAGCTAACAGTCTTTAACAGCAGAATTGAAAGAATGAAGGCTCCAAAAAGTTAAAAGAGAGAAGAAACATCAGGCAATTCTAAATGACCCTTACCTAGTTTGCAAATATGGTTTCTTTTCAGATAGAAAAGGAGTGCCTGACAAAATAATGACAGAAAAGTGTCACTTAGAAGTTACTGCTTGTCTCAATACACCAAAAAAATCCCTAAATGCTTTTTGGACACAGTGGTCATGCACAGGCACTCAATGCCTGTGACCATCTGGCTTGTCACTAGAAAAGTCATTCTAGAGCCAGAATAACAGGAAAAGACCTTTGCTCACACCTGCCAAGGCCTTTGCAGTCACTTCTGAGTTCTCTTACCAAATGAAGTTTTTTGTATTTTCTGCTTGAATATACTGAATAATCAATCTTTGACTTTATAGCTGGTTTATAATCTGCAGGATTTAGACACCTTCCTGAGTTCAAGAAAACTTTTTGCATGATTTCCGGGAGCATGAAGAAAAAATTCTGAGTGGTTGCAAGCACCTATTTGATTTCTGAATGTCAGAGACTGCTAGTGGCTCGCTCATGTATTTCCTGGGCGAAACATATATTGGCCTCCCCTGCTCAGTCAGTATTTTCTTTCTAGTCGTGACTGGTCCCCCTTCATTTTACCCTGGCAGTTTACTGCTATACCGTATGGAAATAACAACACACACACAAGTTAGAGATCTTTGGTGGGACCTTAGCAAGGATGTGACAAGACAGGCTTAGCTTGACAACTCATTGGAAAGTGGATACAATATCAAAACATTCTGTGTAGAAGTCAACAAGTCTTGAAGGGAATGAACTACTTAAATCTGCAATTTTAGGAAGCCCTGTGCTAGGGTTCCAGAAAAGGAATCTAATCCACATTTTTATAATCTCTAATCCAATCTCTAACACAAACTTCCTTATAAAGTTAACCAGATTAGACTGTTCTAGCATCTTACTCTTTCTCATAACTGTATACTAGTTCACTTGCCTCATATGTTTTTTCACTTCTGTCCTAACAATTGTGAGAATTGTATTGTACACGGCATATACAAGCATCAGAAAATATAAACCAACTAATTCATGAGCAACCAATTGTTGCAGTCCTTAACACAATAATAATAAACATTTCTGAAAGTTTTCTTTCTTATTTTTCAACAGCTAAAGGTGATACATTTCCATAACAAACTTACTTTCTAAAAAAGATGAGTTCAAAATGAACCTAAATCTTGAAGAAAGCTATCCGTAGTTCACAGAGATGACTATTGACATAAGAGCAACAACTAAATCAACAATTAGAATTCAATGATTTAGACCATCAGAGTCTGATTGTTTAGGGCTTGATTAGTAATAGCAAATGCTTTTTTTCTGTGCAATTGCACCAACATACTAGATAATAAATTCCTGCAGAAAGCTGAAATAATAATGCACACTATTTATCGCTCACTATTTGATCTCACTTGTCTTGGGAAGAAGGTAAACAAGTCATATTCTACTGTCCATGTTTATAGTGCCAGCTAATAGCACAGTGCTAAAAGAATACAGTGCTGTATTTTTAACAGCTGAGCATAAAAGATAAAAGCACATACAAAAGCCTGTAATGAAGTAACTTAAAAATGTGATACGAGAGACCCTCTAGAATATTCTAGTTGTTTTTAGTAAGTTTGAAGTTGAACTGCCATCCATCTGCCACAACGCAGTTTATAGCGTATGTATGTAGTTTACTCGTGATTATACTTTTAATGACAGTATGTCTTATTAAATGCTATTTTATTATGAAACTGTCAATCTCTTTTGGCTGTCTGGACCTGTTAGACTGAAAATGTAAGTAATATTCTAATCTAAAAGATTTAAAAAATATACTTCTTTTCTCTCTCCAGAAACAAGATCCTGCCTCTGTTTCTCTGACTAGCTTTTTAAAAAATGTTATTTAAACTTTTTATGTTTTAGTTCTCATTTTTTGCTCATTCACTTTTTGAAGCTATGACAAGATAACAGCACTGGAGACTGCAAAAGGATTAGCAGCTGCATATCACTGTCATATAGCCTAAAAATAAGAAAGAAACAGAAGCTGTTTTCACTTCCGGGCTGATTAAAGCTATGTTAAACATCATGAAAATTATTGCCTAATATGTTACAGATCAGATTTGTGATTTTTACCTTCTTTGGACAACAGAACAAGATATAACGACAAGATATGGAAATAATAATGCCTGACATTTGCCTCTCTTTCCTGGCTGACAAAGCTGATGGCTTCTTTAAATATGAGTGCATAAAGAGGACCTTATATCTTACACAAACACAACAGCTGTATGGTATTAGTTATCAAATTTAAACACAGTTAAGTTGACCAAAAATGTCATAAAACCTTGAAGTAGTTCACCACAGTTTCTAGAAGACTGATACATTCTAATAAATTGTGTTTTTCTTCCAATCTTTTGAACCCAATCATTCTGCCGGAAAAGGTATCTTGTCATTTGAAAATTATGGGGAATTCCTTCCTGGGATTTATCTCTAAGAATATTTTTCTGAGATTGACATTATCAAAAGTGATGAGTCATGAGCTTGTAAAAGTCATTGTTAATTTGTTTTCGAGAAAGGATTTTAGATATCTTTATTAGTTTTATGAAATACCATGTTTGTTGAGTCTTAGGGTTTGCAGTCTGTACCCTCCTATAGTTTTCACTGTATGGTTTCCAAGGTGATATGTAGTTATTTTGATAGTTGAATAATCACATAATATTGCTTACCAATGCAGTGACTTTCAAATACTTGTTTTAATATTAAATTAAATTTTTATAAAATGATAAAGTTTTTTACAATTTATCTTGAAAGAGGTTTTATATATAAAAATCTTTAAGATATAATTCAAAACCAGTAAGTACAAAGAAAGAGCTATTTACAGGGTAGCTATGAAGTGTTCTTGAGCATATTATGATTGTAATCTATGTGCTTCTATATTGTTGTATGCTAACAAGAAATATGACCTTCTTATATTAATTTAAGGATAAAATTGTGTGGTTTTTAACTGTTTAGTGGAAATCTCCCAATATTTAATGACTAGGCTTTGTCAGGACTGATTCAGCTTACAAATAAGACATCTATTTAAAGATGCTGCCCTCAGCTTGAGTTTGTGGCAAATAGACTTACTTAGAATTATGACAGATCTTTCACTGACTTAGTGGCAATTGTGTATGTTTGGGTTTTTGTTGTTGTTTTTTCTTTTTTTTTTTTTTTTTTTACTTAAACATTTATTTTCATCACTTTTGTCTATAAGCTTTCTCTTCTTAACCAAGTACACATATGTGTCATCAAAGTTCATCGTTGATAAGCAATCTCTTTAAGCCATACAATTTACTAGTGGTATGAAAGAGTTTTTCTACTAACTAGAACTGATACTTGAAAAGTCTTTATTTCAATGAAAAAGAAAATATGTCACCACTCCTATGAGTTCAGAAAATACTTCACTAATGACATTAATTCCATATACAAAGTTCTCATATACCGCAGTGATAGGTAAAAATATCCTAAATGGTAGGCAGAATATTTCAAACTCCGTCTTTGAGAAACATTAATCTAAGGCTCTTTTCATGTACTACTCAAATTGTATTAACTATGAAGAAAAGGTGTAACACGGGATGAGAAAATAAAGCTAAGCAGTAGATGCTAAGTTTATTAGAACTAAAATTCAGTAATTTTTTGGTTTTCTGTAATTCTCACAACATTTAATAATATATAAATAAAATAATGAGCATCTATTAAGGACCTTTACAATTTAGGTATCAAGAGACACAAGTCATTCCTAAATGAGTTTATAAATTATTTAATTAAAAATTTTAATAGTATAGCAATAAAATTTTTTATAAGTACTTAGTGCAGTGCAACAATAGGTTTCAGTCTCTCCTGAGCCATCAGTATCTCGATGACTACACATGAAAAAAAAAGAAATGATTGCATTCCTGTCCAATATGAAATAGATCCAAAGCACTTCTGCTCCATGAGTCATTGATCTCATCAACAGATTTAGACTGCGCAGAGGGGCACACCCTATTCACTGTCTCAGGAAATGTTATTTATAAGTTGATTGTTGGGTTGGTGAAACTTCCCCTTCTATCTCTTGCAATAAGAGCTAAGAAGGTATTTATCTCAGAAGTAACAGTGACGATACTTGAATATAACTCTACTTTATAGATGTAAGTTTTTTTTTCTAATAAAATCAACATTGCACTTAATGTTTTTCTATTCAAGATAATTTTATTTTCTTTGATAAAAAAGTCTTCCCTTTGATTATAAAGCTGCACACTGAGACTAAACTGTGAAACTGAAACATTTGCAATTTTTCTATATAATTTTGATGGAATTCATTGGAATTCCTTTATTACTGTTGTTTTTTTTGTCTCACTTTCACATTTCTCTTTTAAGTGTCTATATATTCAGGAGTTAAATATTCTGAATCTCACATGAGCAAAATCTTCAAAGGAGCACAATTCTTGAAAATCTGTTTTCTTCCTTTGCAGAAAAGACAGTAGATTTGGGCATCATCTCAATCAAGCCTCTTTGCTTTTCTATTTATCAGCTTTTACATTTGTAAAATATGACTATTGACAAAACTTCTTTTATAGAGCTTTTTGTGACCTGAATGTAGAAAGTTTTATATAAAAACTATTTATTGCTTAAATTTTGTGTTGGAACATAGTAACATTTAATGTTATTCTGCTCTCATATAGGTGGCACTGAATTGATTCCTAGGTGTCAATATCAGGCTTTCACATATGTCACTGGATGCCAGCTATGGTCCTAGAGCTCTAGTAAGAAGTGTACCATCATACTGGGGGAAGTGTTGTGAAGCTCTTCTAGTTGCAGCTATCTGGAAGAGAAATATTAGGGTGAACAGAAGCAGTAGTGGCTAAAAAGATTTAGAGAGCAAAACCATGTTGCCTTGGGTTCTAAAATTTCCCAGAATTACCTCTTTAGGTTCCTGTAATATTTCTAAATATATCCATATGCCTCAATTCTGTAAAATGTCAACAGAGGACAGTTGTTTGTTAATACTATGTTTCAAATCACCTCATTTAGGTGGAGATACTAGTTTGTGTTCCTTCTTTTTAAGCATTTTGACAAGAGACTATCACTGAAAGAAATATTTACAAATCACACAAACAGAACTCAAATTTCCTCTCTGGAGACAAGTGGACATGAGAGGACACAACTGTACATGAGTGAGCTTCTTCAGAAGAAATGAGGATTGCCCTAACCCCTAAACGACTCTGTAATCTGATGAGATGAAAGATGTGAGGTTGCAATCCCTCAAACTGAGGCTATGTAACTTTGTCTCTCACAAGTTCAAACAGAGTTGTAGTTTCTGCCTTGTGATTCAAGAGCTGAGTGATAGCTGGTTTATGTTTGCTTGTGTTTTTTCAGGGATGAGCTCTTCTCAGGTTCCTGATGTTGCAGGTGCATGCTCTCCATCAGTTTGGACAGTTAACACATGTATCTAGATTCATTCCACACCACCAAGGTAACTAAATTAGTGGCCTGGAGTTCCTGGACAGTCAAAGGAATAAAACATTCCTTCAAAAGTGAGTCTTCCTGATCTGCCTCCTTTTTCTATTAACTGATGACAAAGGTAACTAGGCTCCCAACTTAGATTAGAAACTTAATTTAGAAAGAGATGGAATGAATAGGAGTGTTGACACAGTTTGAATTAGGTTTCTAGATGAGGCAAAGTTCACACATCTCTGGGTGAAATGTGTCTTATTTATTAGTATCAGTCTGCTCATGTGAATGTTCTCATGCAGTTATGTTTATCACTGACAGGTTCAGAAGTATACCAATGAAATTTGAGACGTGGTTTAGGAAACTCTGCAGAGATTGAAAGTCAGGATGACTATATTGTTAGAAACTATTAGAAACTACTGTTAGAATCTTTATGGACGTGTTGAAAGAGCCAGGAGATGGTAAAAAGAAAAAGAAAAAAATATTCAGTGGTCTGGTTTGACAAGACCTTACAAAAATTCATGCATCTGTGATAGGGAAGGTTGAAATGGTTTTACAACATTGTCATTTCAGACACAAACCAGGTAGTACACAGCAGCTCTAAATCCTAGAATGGAAGAAAATAGGAGCAGTTATTCAGCTATTTTATCCTGGAAAATGTCAGAGAATCACATAATGGTGTAGCTTGGAAGAGACCTTTGGAGTTCATCTTGTCCAATGCACCTGATCAAGCAAGATCATCTGGCACAGGCTGCCCAGGACCATGTCTATATAACTTTTGAATATCTCCAGTATTTTGTAACTATTGCAATTATTAAATATAATTGCTGTTTTCTTTGGTCAGGAATGATATGGAGAGCTTTATGTTTAGAGCTTTGTCATGTGATCCAGTTGATATTGTTAGATGAGTTAGAACTCATACAAAGATTGAGGTAAGCTTTTGTTAGACTCCGAAACAACACATAGCTTTGGTAAAGACAGTATTGTGTGCTTATAATTTATTTAGAATACTTTATATAAATAAGTTAAATGAAGTATTTGAAAATATCTCAGAACACAGTCTTTGTTGTTTTTCAGTTCTCCATATTGTTATTGCACTGTCCAATTACTAATTTTCTGAGACAGTACTTCTTTTAATTTTCATTAAACTCATAATTTCAAATAAAATAAAATCATCAAATCATGTCTTACATGTTACAACAGATGCTGGCTTGTTCTTCAGTGTGCAGTTACTGTTCTCTGGTAGAGCAAGTTCAACAAAAGAAACCAAATTAAGACACTCTCAGTAGAGCTTAGATTTGCTCTCTTCGAGCAAATCTCTACAGAAATGAAAGTTTGTTCATTTCTGCTAAAATCAGCAACTATATCTTGACATCACTGTCATTCAGTTCTTGATTTTACTGATAAGTAATAGTGCCCATGTTAAAGAATAGGAGAAATTGTTTTACTGCCTCCCTTTCTATGCTGATGAAGGGACAGGAAAATGTGTGTTCCTCAGTGTAAATTTGGCAAATTCTCAAAAGGTCAAAAATATTATAGGATTGTTCTTTTATATTTAATAAAAGTAAAAATATTTCTTACTTCTACTCTTGACCTGTTATAAGGACAATCTAATTCAGCATAATTACATTGAACAGTTATCTCCCATTCATTTTATGTAAGCTCTTTAACTACTGGGTTTTATATAGAAAGCCAAACTCTTAATTTACATTTGTATGTTGGGACATAATTTGATTTATCATTTCTCCTGTTTTACGCAAAATGTGCTAATGACATGTATAAAATTGATGAACAGATACTCAAAAAAAACAAAGAATAGATCTGCAGAATCCCTGTTTGGCTGCAGCATGCAAGGCATATCTATCTCTGTTAGAAAAATGTCATTTCCCATATGAGCTGTGCTAATGCAGTACTTGTCATCCTAAGCTTCTTTTTACTGTGCAATTGGTCAGCCTATTGCATCTGCAAACTTTCTGGATAGCCATCAAAAGACCAGCCTATGTCATCAGATTTTTTCAGAGCTCTCATCATCCAGTAAAGCTACAAATAAAATAAAAAAAAGAGATGTTTTTCTTGCAATATTACAACACCCCTGCTTCTGCCCCAGATGGAGATGAAACTAAAGTGTGATTTCAAAAATGGCAAAGAAAATGTGTGACAGACAGAAATGACAAGGCTTTGTCTACAGCTGGTGATACAATAAAGTGAAATGTTTCCTCATTGTCCTAGTGTAGGGTTGCCTATACTATATTACTTCAACATATTAGTTGAGCTCAATTGGACCTTAAGCAGAGAAGACTGACATAATCTGCACATGTGTGTTAGTCTCTCAAATTGTGAAACAACTTCATGCATGTTTATTTTTTTCCCCTGTGATTCTGACATCTGTGAGTCTAGAAGGCCAAATGTAGTAGTATAAAAACGACTCGGTCATCCAGACTGCAATGGTACTACCCCAGAACAATTCAGAAGAACATAAAGCTATACTAACAAATTTCTGTATTTATGGAAGTAAAATTCAGTAAACTTCTAATTAGATGTCAGGAAATAATAATCATAATAAAAGAAGTCTGAGAATGAACAAGGATCCTATTGCTAGAGATATTAAAAAATCACCTGGACAATGCTGTGAACAACCTGATCTGCTTCTGACCTGCTCTGAATTGAAGGTTGGACCAGAAGACCTGAGGTCCCTCCCAGACTGGATTTTTCTGTGAGTCTATGATTCCATGCAAATAGAGTGCATGAAGCTGTTTATTTATCTGTTTGTAATTGTTAACTACAGTAATACTTAAATGCTTGATAAACAAATTGCATAAGTTTACATGGATAAATAATTACTGATAATAATCTCAGACAAGACATCTAGGAAACATTTCTTGATGTTGCTTTGCCAGAAAACCACTCTATTTCAGAGAACAGTTGTCTGTAGTTATCTCAGACCTAAAAGAGAAAAAAGGTTTTAATGAGTAAACTTAAAGATGCCACCTCTCTGTAAATGTGTTGTTATGGAAATGTCTAAAAATTCCATTAGCTCTTCCTCTTAATCAATGCCTTTTACTTTACCCTCGGGAAAAAAACACAACAAAAACCAAACAAAACCAAACAGTCAAAATCGTCAAAATTTTCTTAGTGGACTGACATCACAGTCAACTAGTTCCCTCCCATATGTTTCCATCTCTCAATGTTTAACTTACCATCTATTCAGTCCTACCTGGAGCCCCCTAAACAAGTGGCTTTTGAGACAATTGTTTTTTGCTTTTGTAGGCATTTATGTATACTTATACCTAATCTCCAAACTGCTCTCACATAACCAAACAAAACAAAATACTGACCTTAGAATATCGTAGGAAGGCGTACAATGTCACAGTAATCCAATTCATCGTGTTGACTTGTGTGTACAATTCTTTATGTAGTGTTACTTAAGGATGAAATGAAGGAACTGAAAAAATCTAGTTTTACCATTTAAGAGGTATTTATGTTGTATGTAAGTACCTTTTTGTCTACACAGACCTCCAATACAAAGCCAAAGACAGGACTGTTAAAACTCTCTGGATCATTGCTAAAAGACGAAAGAATACTGGCATTGTTGTGGTGATTGTTTTTTACTAACCATCTACTCAACAAGATGCAGAGGATGAAGGTTTGCAACCAGAAGACTTCTGCTGTTGTTTTGTGGAAAGCCTCGTCTGCATGGGGGATTTGAACCATCCAGACACCTACCACAACAACACAGTGTAGTGCAGGCAAGCCAGGAACATTCTGTGCAGTGTTGATGACAATTTCCTAACACAAATCCTAGAAGGGCCAGCCAGCTTAACTGGTTGACTTAGCATTAGCCAGCTAAAGCTAACATTAAAAAAGCTAACATTGTACCCATCCTCCTTAAATGCAAAAAGGAAGATCCAGAGATCCGGAGCTTCAGTCTCAGGAAAAATTGTAGAATATATATGTCGACCATTTCCGAACGTGCTACAGACAAGAAAGTACCAGAAAGAAATGAATTTACCAAACACAGTTCAAACCAACCTGATTGTGCCCACTTTTGAAATCACTGGTTTTGAAGAAGAGTGGAAAACCGTCAATATAATGTACCTTGAAAAGTCCTTTCATAAAGGCTTTTGACACAGTCTCTCATTTCTATTCTATATCCAAGCTGAGGAAGCATGGGATGGGTGAATGGATAATTAAACTGTTTAAAAATTACCCAAACCACGGGGTTCGGAAAATATTAGTCAATTATTTGATAATTGGCCAGTGACTACTGACAAGCAGAGTATCCCACAGATGATATTGGTGCCAACATTTTTCTATAAAACAGAATGCACACAGAGTAAATTTCCTGGTTTGATCAGTATTTTTTTACCCCTATTTCCTTTATCAAAATGAGTGCACTAGGAATGTGAATAAAATGCTTGAAGCAATTTTCAACTTTTTGGGAGGCTTAAGTCTATGAGATTGTTATCACAGAGAAATTAAAGTATTATGCATTCTAAAGTTTCAATAAGGTTACTCACCACAGCATATCCACCATAAGCTCTTATTTGTTGTTTTTATGGTCATGTACTTCTCATTTGTAATATCATAAGAAACTGCAACACACTGTCTGACAACATAAAACACAGTATAACTTTAAATAACTATGTAGAATGTTTAGGGAAAACATTATCTTCGATTTTGCTATAATTTATTATGAGACAATCCAGTAATTTGAAACAGATAACATTAATGACAAAGGATAGCTTAATCTAAATGGAGTTCTGAGTACTCTTACTTCATAAATACTGTGTGATTCAGTATTTACTTATAAATTTATAAATCTATGAAAATGGATAATTTACACCCCCTCTCCCCCCTCCCTCATTTGTAGAATACTTAATGTTTCATTATTCCAAGATGAGTAACCTTTGAAACCAGTACTTTTTTGTTGGTTACAGAGAAGGAAGAACAAAATTACAACAGAGAAATGTACAGAGGAAGGACATCTATACTTAGCAAGGTGGTATCTCCTGACCCAATGACCATAGGATAATCCAAAACTTAATGGGAAGAAAGCCTAGACTGCCAGACACTGAAAATGTTAACTCTATAAGAACAAGGAACAAGTTGCAAGCTGGAGTCCCTCACAGACACTCCCAGAAATTTCTGCAACCCCTCTAAGAGCATACAGATCTACATGGCAGACAATCTCATCAAAGCAGGTAGTAATTCCAACTCCCTGACTCAGAGCCTAGGGCAAGTGAAACAGGCAGAACAAAATGGGCCAATCTCTTTTCAAAAAAAGGCACTTCATTTTCTTCTTTAAGGGAAAAGAAAGAAAAAGAGCCTATAAATGTGATCCCAAGAGAAATCAAACAATTCTGAGTTATGTTTCTTATCTTTCTTCATGTTGTTGCTGGGCCAGGAATTGTACACATGGTTGTGGCTTGCACTAAAAAGGGCACTATTTTGCACTGCTGGAGTAATGATATAATTGCATTTGATTGATTTCTACAGCATGGAGAAAAGAGAAGGTGAAATCTGGCTAGAGATGGCCAAAATGGAACTGCAAATGTATAGGCTGGTAGCAGCTGTGACGTTGATATCAGCTATGGATGCTGTTCTTCTAAAGTGAATCTTTGTGGGAAATCTTTCTTAGGAGAAAAATATTTGTCTGTGAGAACTTTCTTAAGAGAAGAATACTTACAACCATGAGAACTTTCTTAGGAGAAAAATATTTGTCTGTGAGAACTTTCTTAGGAGAAAAATACTTCTGTTTGTTAGAACTTTCTTAGGAGAAAAATACTTATGTTTGTTAGAACTTTCTTAAGAGAAAAATACTTATGTTTGTTAGAACTTTATTAAGAGAAAAATACTTATGTCCATGAGAACTTCCTTAGGAGAAAAATATTTGTCTGTGAGAACTTTCTTAGGAGAAAAATACTTATGTTTGTTAGAACCTTTTTTAGAAAAGGGACATCATGTAGTTGCTATCTACTGCAGGAAAAAATAACACCTGCAGGGGATGAGAAAGAAGATAGTTGTTCAGGATGTCGGTGAGATTGAAGATAAACAATCAACAGGATTAGGTAATGTTAAGGGTCCCGTTCCCAGGACCCTAGTTAGCCAATAGTAATTCTGTCTTTAAGATTTTTAAATCATTGTATCCAATCAGTGATTGCCAAATCTGTGTGAATTCTGTATAAAAGTGTGCCATTAAGGCATAATAAACGGCTACAGCTTGATCATATTGGTCTGCGACTGAGTCCATACCAGCGGCAAATCTTCTGAAGGATTCTTCAGTTAATCAAGAGCCTTCTGATATGTATGTGATATCATGGTCAGAACAGCAAATATCAGGGCTGGATACACCTATAGGACAGTGACTGAGAAAGTGTGTTTCAGTGTAAGGCCGCAGAAACAATGAGGAATAGATGAGTGGAGTAGTAACACCATATTGCTTTTTGGAAAACATTTTGCTGGTTTTGAGGCTTCTCCTGGTAATAATTCCGCCATGACAAAACCATGCAGATTACCTGAAGGTGCACACAAGAATATGTTGCAAAATCTAGCAAAAATGATATATTTAGATTCCTCTCTTGAAACCCTCATGTGTGTGTCAAAGATTGGATGCTACGGCTAATGAGGGATTTTGGCTTCAAAAAGTTCACAGCGGCAATGCACAGCATAGGATGAAATAGATACAGCTAAAAGTAGTAGAATACTCCGGATGTAATGAGTGTGGTGACGTTATTGCTATCTTCTGTTAATATACGTATTTAGTAATTTAAACAATGTCTATTAGATAAGTTTCAGTGTATTATGCTCATTACATTGTTTTTGAGAAGAATGACTCTCATTACCACTTCTGGAAATGTTTAGCCAGATGTTAACTCCAGTTATGACACTTGAGTGTCTGAATGACATACGAAATTAGCAACAAAGTTTGGACCCACAAGAAACAAACAAGCTAAATAGCTTTTAAAAACTCTCCCATAAAATGAATATGAGACAACCAGAATGGCAAATTCTGAAATTTTTAAAGGAGAACTACAAAAGCCTTAATCAAAGACATAGGCTTAAAGTTATTTTTAGCTACCCAATGAAGATTTCAGGGTCCTGATATGGGTAAATGTAGGAAGCAGTTCAGAGGCTCTGAACTCCAGTTTCAGAGAGGCATCTTGCTAGAGGTCAGAGAAAATTGCCTAAGTCTGTTCAGGAGGTGGTTTGAAACTTATCCTCTCTTGAGATCATCCACCTATGCTCTCTCTGAATTCATGCCTAACTTTTCCTCGTTCTGCACTTAGAAGTAAGCCATGGCTCAGAAGATGGGCTTACTGGTGTCCAGGTTTGAATTTGTCAACTGAGATCCAGTTTTTCATACCTTGTCCAATCAAACAAAATTGTTGAATGTGAAGAGATGATAGCCTTGGTATAATGTGTACTTTTAAAATGTTAAAACCTTCAAGGAAAAACATGAAAAAAATCCAGCATTTACGAAAAGGCAAAGTGATCTTATAGTTTTAACATTTTGCTATCTTGCTGATGTTCTTTCAACTTAGACCCATTTCCAGAGTCTCCAGGAGGAAATGAAAGTAATTTTTTCTTTTTCCCTTAAAACTAAACCAAATCAAATCAAACTTGTGAATCGGCTGAGTGAACATCCTCTAAAAGAAAATTTGCCCTGCAATTTTCTTTCTATACAGCACAGAACTGCCACTATGACAGTATAAATACTTAAATGGATAATATCCACTGAAATGCAAGTTTTAAGCAAATGTTTAAGCATCATCTCCCTATTGAAGAGACTCTGACTGAGAATGTTATTTTCTTTTAATATATAATGTGGCAAAGTTAGTATGATAAAATTAATATCTCTGCTTTGCATATAAAACATTCCTAGAGATACTTTTGCTGAATTTCACCAATGCAAGCATATTTCATGCTCACTAGTCTTGAATTATAATTGAAACATTCCAGAGAATAATTCAAACTTAAAATGCAACTTACTGTAGTAGAAAAAAGTGTAAATAGGTTTGTATATGAATCATTAATTCAAGTCAGAATCAGAAATCTTGCATTGTAAAGAGAAGAAAAACATTTTAAACTCTTAGTTTGTAGAAAAAACAATAAAAATAAGTGTAAGAAAATAATAGATCAATTATTATTTTTTTCTGATGAGATTAATACACAGCAATATGATTTAATTTTATCATGACTTTGTGTAATGACCTTTGCTAACAGCTCTATAAACAGTTAAGGTTTGTGCCAAATATTTTATAAGTGCACACTGAGTGCTTAAATTAGGTCACCCTTATTGCCACTGAGAAGTGCTTATTCAGAAAAATGACACAACAGGTTAAATGCCCTTATTACAGCTACAGCGGTAGTAATTTCTGTATGGAGGGATTTGTCACAAAGGGAGCAAAATAAAATGCATTTAGACGTGAAATGCACATGGATAGAAATGAGCAGACAAACAGCATCAATGGAAACTGGACTCTTCTTACTTCTCTAAAAAGATACCCAGCACACCTAGAAAAACATAAGTGGGGGGGTAGTACTATCTGAGTACCATTCTAGATGATGCAATATGTCATCCCATGCAAGTTCTATAAGTATGATGGAGCCCAGTGATATCCATCAGGAGTAACACATGTTGCAGAAAAGTTCCCATGAAACAGTAAATAATTTTGTTCCTGTGGTTGGTTTCAATACAGGAATTTAGAGAATAATTAATTGCAACAGCATATAGCAATATATATCCTCTGAGTAGAAAATCCTTGGTGTCTTCTAAAAATGTATACCTCCACTCTTCTTCAGACTATTCCAGTTGAATGCTTTTCTTTGTTATAATAATTAAGAACTAATATGAATGTTACAAAGGTATACTGCCTTCTGCTTCTTACCACCTGTTTTAATGAATGATGTGTATTTTTTTAAATGCATCAATTTCTTTACAGTCTTTCATCTTTCTGAACAGATTTGAAAGAAGTGCTTCATTGAGATCTGGGTGATCTTTCTGTATATATGTATTTTACCTAATAATGGAGGATTTATTTTGGGGGTTTTAAATAAAAAAAAATAAATTAGTCTTTTTTTTTAAACCTTCAACATTGCATTTACATTACAATGTTTGATACAGCCAAATATCCGTCAGTCTCCTTTTCTGACAGATATTTCCTACTTTGTAAATATTCTCTTTCATTCAGTTTATTGGCTTAAAGGTCAAATGAACAGTCTGAGCAAATAAATGTACATTTTTTTGTTTGTGATAAAGACTTAATATGAAGAACTACATTTTTTTTTCCTTGGGGAAGACAAATTTTGCCTTCATTTTTGCTTTCCTATTTTCTGTTTCAGACGTTATTTTAAATTTCAAACAGTTGTGCCTCTACAGTGGCAGGCATCTTGAATTGGGTCATATGACCCCTGGGTGCAAGCAATCTGTACACGCACTTCTTTTTCCTAAAAACTCTGCATTATTGGGCCTTTATTGCTCTTAGAACTGTCTGTGTCCTGGCAGCAGTTTTCCAGGCAGTGTCCATTCAGATGAAATATCAGGATATCTTGCCACTGCCAGTTGTGTTCCCAATGAAGACCTTTCACAGATGTACAGTATCTGTTTATATAGTCTCTTCAAAGAAATTTTGCTCTGCAAGCTGTTTCTCTGAATTATGTTATACCAGACTAAGACTAAAGAACAGACTTAAGGTCTAATCTCTTTGTGTCTCAGCAAATGCAGTGGGGCTAGATTCTGCTGTGCTTCATCAAAGCCATTTCCTGCTGCACACATTCTCCCTATTTCACACATTACTGTATGAAACATGTAAAGAACATGGAGGAACTCTGCGAAGTTTTAGTCCTTGAACTTCCCAGCTGAGTGAGCTACAGAAGTTACAGATTTTTCTGTTTTCACATGGTAAAAATGAAAGTAGTCCCCTGCCATTGTGGCACTGACTCTGTGAGGTTTTAACAATGAGCTCACCACTTCGGTTGTATCACTGCTGTTAATAAAATTGAACAGTTTTGCAACATGTTCTCTTGACAAAGATTTTAAGCGAATGGTTGTTGTAATTAGGTTCTTTGGACTAGACGTTGCATTCAATTTTAGCCCTATGCAGGAGTTCTTTGGAAGAAAAATACTCCTCGTTCTCTCTTTTCAGGAGAAGAATTGATATAGTGGTTACTAATTCCTCTATACCTGCAGTATTCCTGGTAAAGCTCAGATGTGAGACAATGAGAATGTTCAGTATGTCTTACTCCTCCATTGAAAGCCTTTTACGAATAGTTAAAAAAACAAAACCAGAACTATCACCAACAAAAAAGCCCAAATCAAGCCATAAATAGGCATGGTAGAAAGATTTGTTTAGAAACACACACCTCAGTTCCTACTGAACTCTTTCTTCCCTCACACAGATTCTTTTGCTCTTTCTTTCTCTTTCAGTGCATATTACATATCAAAATATGAGCAAGTACACAGAGAAATATAAACAAGAGAAAGGAGAATGGCTTTGGTTACTTTTATGGATTGCACAGCTAGGATAGTTGTAGACTGATGCTCAAATTTGCTTCCAGAATCAACAAAGTTGCAATGCCTGTTACAGAATCCTCTGCAGCCCACCCAGAATCCTGTGAGAAAAGAAGTCTGCAAGCAAAGTGGTTTCCAAACTTTCCGGGTTTCAGAGGCCCACATCCATGTTTTAAAAGTCTCACATAAATACATTTGTGCTCTCTGAACCTTATACAAGGAAATAACCCAGAAAAATCTGTTAAAATAAATATACCTCTTGACTAGTCTTAAACTCTGTTTTGGTGTCAAGCAGTGCTAACCAGTACTAATTGTACCTCATGGTGGTGGAGGACATGACTGTCATAAGATGAAATTTGAGGGGAAATTTAAAAATCTTTTGGCTGATCACAAAAAAGAAAAGTAATCTTAGAAACCAATCTTAGAAAGTATTAACTTGGGTGTGAGAGACATTTTCAAACACTTGCTATACTTTATAGTTGGAAGCAGTGAAAAAATAATTTGTGACTAACTTTTCTACAATATTATGATCTTTCCTCTCAAAAATTAGTAAAAGCTTGTCAAGGCTTTCCTTATGCATGTATTTTCAGGAATGTTAGCTTATTACACTGTATCTTTCCATGGCTCCATCTGAGGTGGAGAGGAAGAGGTTATCTTTCAACAACTTTCGTCTGGACGGTTTATAGACATTAAAGAGTTTGACGCATATATAGAATGAATTAATTTTGGACAGCTGAAATAGTCTCCATTCCTGCAGTCTGTCTTCCTGTCTCCTGTTAGGCGTATTAACATAAAGCCTATTAAAGTTAGTGCTGGTTTATGTTAGCATAACAGTCTGTAAACTATGATGGTTCATCAGCAGTCATGCCTTTCACAGCCTGCTCAGACATCCCTGCTGTGGGAGTGTAAATTTATGGCAGGGAAGTGGGATGGAGAACTGGGAATGGTAACCACTGTACCTAGACAAATTTAAACCAATGCTATAAATGACTCAGCATCTGCAGCAAGAACAGAACACCTCCTAAATTTCATTGTAACTGGCATGTTCAGATCAGAAAACACAGATGATGTCTGGTTGAGCGTTTTCCCAGGACATAACAGGAACAGTTGTATTCAGCATTATTGCAATGCATACTTTAGTTTATGTTCTTGAACCTTAGGGCATGCAAGTTCAGCTAGGGCCACTGACTTTGTCCTGTCATGTTTCTCTTTTTCCTTTGCTAATACTTGAATTTAATTTCAGGTCCCTTCCAAAAATATAAGTCTTGGAAAGCAAAACTTCATAGACTGTTAACAGAAACTTGTGAAAAAATTAAATAAGAATGATGAACTAATAACTAACAATACAATAAAAACAAGCCAGTGTTCAGTGAACTTAGGAAAATACAGAAACACCCGGGTACTATATTGAGGAGTAAGCCTTCCTGAGAACAAAACTGAAATGCTGCTTCCAGTATAACTACAAGAATATAGAATTTGTTTCATCTGTTCTCTCCAAATACCTCTGAAGAATTAAAAAAAAAAAGGTAATTGTATGTTCATATCTATATAATGGAAAGTCAAGCAGTAGAATTTTTGGAACTCGATATAATGAATGGTGCATGAAAGATACTTGCCAAAACTAATTCATCACTATTTTTGAGTGACAAAACAGCATAAGTATCTGTAAATACTAAGGTATTTTAAATAAATTAATATTGAAACAACATGAAATTTTTGTAATTTGTCAAATCTAAAATAAAACAGCCTGGAAAAAACATATCTATGTGCTATAAGTTACACACAACTTTACTGACAGCATTAGAAAATATAGGCACACACATAAACTATATACTGCGTCTGTTGCTTTCAGGAGGTACTGAGTTACCCCACTATAAGACCTTTTAGAATAGACATGCTGTGATATCCATATGAAATGGTAATTTAATAATAATAGTTATTATTATTATTATTGTTATTGGAAGAAACTTCTAGGCTTACATTAGTAATGATGTCT
Source organism: Pterocles orientalis (assembly GCA_011057875.1). NCBI lineage: Eukaryota > Metazoa > Chordata > Aves > Pterocliformes > Pteroclidae > Pterocles > Pterocles orientalis. The sequence continues at coordinate 708,452 of WKFP01014237.1, forward strand.
TTAGTAATGTCTTTAGGTAAATTTGGCAAACAGTTTTGAATTCTGTCTGCGTTTTCATGGAAAATATGTTTTTTCTTCTTTGAAAAGCAAAATAACTATATGCTTTACTATTTTTAATTTGAATTCATTTATTTGTTCATACAGAATGCATAAACACAAGTAACCTAAACAAAAATATCTGATTTATCTTATTTAAGAGATGAAAATAAATCTAACCCTTGATGTCTAGCATAAAAATCCACTTTTCTATATGTCTGTCTGTTTCCAGGGAAAAGAAAATCTGTGGAGACAATGTCTACTAACTAGGTAAGCAAGAGTCCACCATTATACAAACAGAAGAGACATTTTGTTAAATCTCTTGACAGGATTCTCGTGGCTGTATAGAATATTACTTTGGTTAATGTCTTTATTTCAAAGCTATATGCAAGACATGTTTGAGGCTGAGTTATTGCACAGCAGACATCGTCTGTGGATATAGAGATCCTCTTCAGGACAGAGTCTAGTGATCTGTGTGCTTACTCCCTGATAGGTTAAGATTAGCTCCACTCTGAATACTTCCTCTCAAACTTTTATGGCAATATGAAAGCACCATATGGATTTCACAGAGGAAGAGCCTGATCATATATCCTGCTGAAGACATTCAGTGTGTCTGCTGGAGGGACTTGCTCCCTCAGCCAGCCAGCCTGCAATTGCGTATCTCCACCCCTCGTAAGACAGTAGTTTTCCTTCAGATCTGCTAGGAGACCTGTTTATGTGAGTATCCTTTGACCTACTTCAGTCTAAAATTGCAAAGTTGGTCTAACGAGCAGGGTTTTGCTAGCACTATTAATTTTGACAGCAACAAATAAGCAAAGCAGCTTAGTAAACAGATTGGAGGGGATGAAAACCTCCCCATGGACATAGTGATAAGTAGCTGGCATGGAGAAATCTTTCACTGACACAGCTGCAGTGGGAAGAGGATGTGTGATCAAGCCCTGAGTTTAAGAAAAAAATACCAAACCAAACAAAACAAAAGAAGCAACCTTCATTCAGTGTGATGAAAAGGTACTACGCAAAAAATCAAGTTTGCAACCATAAGTTGGAAGTTTAGGTTTTCACTTCGGTCACAGCAGATTCACAAGGCTTTAAAGCCAGAAGACACTATAATGTCATCCAGTCTGGTGTCCTGTAGAAAATATATCTTGACAGTCATTGCTTGAGGGAAACTATTCTGCGAAATTCACGTAACATTTGGGAAAGTGGCTTCCACACTGTTGAAACTAGTCAGTTGGTTTTATGAGGAGTTTGGAATACACACAAGTGAAAAACTTACTGCTCAAATTCTTTGCCTCTTTTCAATAAGGATTTACTGTAGCATGATTAAATGTATTCTGAATTTGCATATTTTCTACAAAAGCCTGCTTTTGCAGAAAGTCCAAAATGTGCAAACATTTGCACTGTTCATATATAAGAAGGAGTTTTCAACTGCTCTGTGATGTTTCATCATTGAAACACAGAGGTTAAAGCTGAATATCAACCTGCTTAATTGTGCATATTTTAGCTCTTATACCAAGTAGGATACTGTATGTGAAGTATCCTGCTGTTCAAAGACCTCCATAATACTGTGCACAATAAAGAAGGTTAATGACTCTAGAATTTCCTGGCATTTGCCAGACTGAAACAGACCTTTAATGCAGTGTTCATGCAGGTTTTGTTGTGTGAAAGATAATGTTGTGGGAATTAGGTCTGAGTAAAAGAATTAACACTGCTTAGCCTTTTAGGAAGTGCCAGGAAAGTGTTTGAGAAGATGGCAAAAACAAGCAGAGCGTCACTTTTTGTACAGAGCATACCACCACCAACATGCTGAACTCTCCTGGTGTTGAACACTGGGCCTTATTTCTCATTGTGGACTGAGCCTCTGGATTTGAACAACTGTCCTGGAAAATCCTGCAGTTGTTCCACTTCATTTGGTCACAGCATGACAGATCAAACAGTGTGGAAAATAAGCAGCCAGTCATCAGCTTCAAGCTTTTTTTTTGCCTTTTTTTCCTGGCTTCAGATATAAACCTGACTTTAGGAAAAGAAATTTAACAAGTGGAAAAGTGTGGAATAGACTAGCCACTGTTTTCAGTTCCTCAAGTCAGTGTAGAGGCCTAGACATATACAAGCTGTTCTGTCTGAAGCATATGGCCTGGTGTACCACTTTTACAGATCCAGCATGTTTTGCATTTTTTACAACATGGCATATGGGTTCTGTTTCAATTTTTTTTTTTAAGTCTTGTAATTCTAAGGAAATCTCTGCCTCTGCTGTCACCCACAATTGGGGGATAGGAGACAGGGTGAACCAGATGAATCAGAGACTCCTATGACTCCTTGGAAAAATCAAGACTAATGAGTACTTTCATTAATATATTACTACATAGGGAACCTGCATTCGTGTTTGAATTACTGATAAAATTGTGCTTAAAAAAAAGAAAAAACAGGTAGAAATAAATAAATATATATTTATATATATGATTTTCTGCTTTGTACTTCTTCTGATCAGCTACACAGTGGAAAACATCTGAGAAATTAATTGCCCAAATCTTGTATTTCATGATATTACATGGGAAAATGCATTTTGTCTTTATAACCAGCTTGCTTCACAGTAAGTACCAGAGTGAACTTATGCCCTTTAAGAGGTTTGGATTGGTCAAAGAAAGGCCACTTAACATAAAGCAGGAGTGATTCTTGAAAAGTACATCTGCTGCTACTGCTACAGTATGTTAAATCAAAAGTTATTTCCTGCCTGTCTGCAGGTCTGCAGGGATAAATATAAAAAGGATGGCCCCCCAGCAGCTTTATTTAAAATAGCACATTTTTAAAAGTTTAGCCTGGATTTTTGAATATTGTAGAACTGCAGGATTGCGAAGGACAGAGACAGGGAGACATAACCCCTTCTCCCTCCCACTGCATGTGTTCAGTCCAACTTTACCTGCATAGTTGTGTCTCTGTTCTCATCAGCCATTTTGTAGGCTCATAATGCAATTATATTCTCTCTTAATGTTTTAAAGACATGTATTGCCAGAAAGAAGGGAGTTCAGGAGTATACTTTTGCAGTACAGTCACCTGGAGCATAAAAGACCCCTCAGGAACCTTTAGAGAATGTAACACTATACAAAATACATTCACTTATTTATTCATACTTCTACTTCCAGACTAAAACCCAACACCTATTCTGCCTTAGCACACACATACATAGAGAAATATATAAAAAAGTGAAAAATAAGATTGTAACCCTTACGAAAAAAACCAAACCATTGAATTTTTTGAGTTCTACCACTCATTTCAAAAGCTTCTCTTCTAGCAACATAAATCCATAATGGGATTTTTTATTCAAGAACAGTTTTGAAGTTCATGATCAACAATGGTGAAACTGTGAAAATTTCACTCTTTGCAGATATGAAAACTAGAGAAGTGATAGTGTAGCATAGTCGGTGTGAGAGAGGCATCAAGATGTTGGTCAGGCTTTCTAAAAGCTGGCAAGCATACTGAAGCCCTCCTTCTTATTCATGTTTTGTAAGACTCTGTTAAAGGCCATTTAAAAAGTTTAGTTATTGAGAGAGATTTATTCCAGGTTTTACATAAAGATTCATATGTAAATTTTTGTTAAATGTATTAAAGCATGAAAAATTCTTACTGCGTCATAGTCTTATAAGCAATTTTTATTAGTTTATTACTTGGGAGGAGGTATGATCAGGAAGGCTTTCTAGCAGCATTTCAGACAACACAAAGAGGCAAAAAATTAGGAGTTTTGAAGAGGAGGGCTGGACTCGTAAGAAATACCTGAGAAAGGCAGGGAAAAAAAGCAATGAAATAGCAAGTTCATGGAAGTACCAGTTCTATTACATCCATCGTTAAAACAATATCTATCTTTTTACATGGTTAAAACTTCTACAGATCTGGTCTTATGCAATAGTAACTTAACTAAGCATTACATGTGTTTCCGCTTGAAATTGGCAAATGATTCCTATATCTTCTGAACCATAACATACTTTTTATTCTTTTTTGTTTTTAAACACTTGTCTTTCAGCTGTTATAATTCAGTAGCTCAAATACAGAATGAGAGTTAGAACCATGAAATAGAGTTGGACACTTTCTTGTCAGTGAAAACACTCAAAATTTCTGGGAAAATTGGACTTTTAGTTTGGGCTGTAACTCTCAATGAACCAAAGATAAATTCAGCCAAAGCTGGCCAGAAAGCAAACAAAAAGAATTTGTAGGTATTTGTAAAGGGACAGGGTTAATTTCTCCAAACATATGCTACTAATATGTATTTTGACCTTTTTAAATCTGTGCAAAATTTCATTTTTAAACAGCACTCAAGTTTTTCCTCAACAGAATGCAACCAGCTAAAAGCACGGACAACAAAAAGAAAAAAATCAGTTTTCAAGTAAAATTAACATTATGCTGAGCCAAAATTTGTCATTTTATATTATTTTATTAGATTTCCCATATCCAAAATTTCTGTTTCACTTTAACCTCAACAGATTTTAGCTTTTCCAGTTTTTGTTCCAGCCATCAGTCTGAAGACTGTTACTGCAAGGTGTTATCCAGCAGTTTGCCTTTTTCTGTGTATTTCTATGGGAAAATTACTTTCCTTAGAGTCACGGTGGTATTTGGAAGTAGAAACAATGCTACATGCTTATTTGACAGTGTTGCTAATTTTTAAACATGGTTTGCAAACAAGTCTGTATATCTTCAGGGTTTTTCACTGAAAAATCAGAAATATATATTTTGTCAGTGGATCAGATCTTTCTGATTTTGTCAGTGGATCTTTCTCTGAAAGATGTATTCACTCATTGGCTTAAGACAGAACACTGGTAAACACTACTTGGGCTGCCAAAGCAACCAATTTCTGTGTGAGTTCTGAGTTCAGCCTCTGCTCAGCCTCCATGATTTTCCTGACTTTTAAAGATCAGTCAAATATTGTTCATGGTGTAGGAAAAGATTGACAAAATCTGTATCTTGCAAGTCAGGAGACAGAAAGACAAAAATTAATTGTGGGACAGGTGTTTCCTTTTACAGTAGGGCTAACATTGTAATTGTTACAAATGCGAGCAATTTCACATCAGTAAGGATTCAGTGAATATGGATATAATTTATTTTTTGTTGGAGCCATCTGGTAGAGCCATAGAATAAAACCAGAAATAACGAAAAGGATAGAATGTATCAGATTTGTTTTTCAGAAACTTTATATATTATTTTAAATTTAATTTAAGCCTGATGGATTTGTAGTTAGAATAGACGTGTGGGTTAATGCTCACGAGTAGCATGCACTGCTGACTCTTTTTGTTGGCCTCTGAAATTCAGGAACAGGTTTCCACAAGTGCTGAGACCCACATCTTCTACAGCATCAGTGCTATCTTCTGCTTACCTTGCAGAAGTTGAAGTCAAGAAGAACGGTATTAAAATTTCTAACTATACTAAAAAAGGCACACATTCACAGGTAAATATGATAGCATTTGCATGTCAGAAAGAGCTGAAGAAAGTCCTTTCTGTGGAGAAAATGAAAGACATTATATATTTGCACTTTCACAAAGTATGAAAGAACATACAAAATTAGTAGAACTGAAAAGTTAATAGAATCTTATATACAAACTATTCAGACCCAGCTTTGTCCCCTAAATTAAGTGTAAGGAAGGATGTGCTACTGATTGTACAAAAAATATTGAAACCATGAAAATAAGCCTTTTTTAAGACTAGACTATACTTTTTTTGCTAGGTCATAGAAATACCTAGCACAGGGACAGCAGAGTGCTCAGCAGTGTGCTATCGGCACCACCTGGCCTTGACTCGAAGCCCTTCTCTCTCCTGTCCCAGTTAACAATTTTGTCTTTTGAACAAATGGAGCAGCATCAACAGTAAAAACTGAAAGCAGTTTGCAGAGAACCTCTTGGCATAGTTGTTAGTAGTTCTATTCGTTGGCATGAACCAGGCAGAATCTAAATTTAAACCTTGATTCCCCACAAATCAAAGGTTACTGTCTTAAGCGTTGCTCCCCTTCTTCACCCAGACCTAACCAATACCATTATTACCCTCCTCAAGCAACCCCAGGAGCAGAGAGTCTGTCTCAGGATTTCCTTCTTGGTTCTTTGGCAGTTTCTTGCCTCTCTGTACTACCCATGGTTGGCAGTTCAGGCACTGAGAGCGCAGGACAGCTGTTTTCAATTGCTTTTCTTGGCACCGTAGAGTACATCTATACTCATAAATTAAACATTCCCAAGACCATTCTCAGCACTGAGGCCAGCTGGAACAGAGCATCCCCCATCCATGCTATTGCACTCTTTGCCCCTCAAAAAAAAAAAGGATGACATCACCCAAACTGCCTAACAGGATTTGTCCTTGGCCTGTTGTAACTCCCAACTGTGCATGGCAATTGTCTGGGACAGTCGTAGTTGACCTAGAGCCAGAACTGTACCAGAGAGCTTTTAGCTGTGTAGATGATTATGTTCCTATGGTTGTGAATGGTCCCTGCATGATACCGACATAAATGCAGTTATATCATTCTTCACCAGTAATAAATGGGAGTTGCAAGGAAAGTCTTTCTTAGCCCTGTGTAAGCATGCTCAGATTTACTACAGTCTAGTAGGGATTAGACTGTAAACATGGCATTCCCAAAAATCCACTGAGTTTTTATCAAGTCAGTTATGAGAGAAATTTCTATTAAAACAAGCCAGTCAAAGTGCAATTGTGACTGCTATGCCATTAGTATTCATCCTACAGTTGTACGTTTGCATGTATAAAACACCATTTTCCAGAAAGGCTCCATTTTGAAGTCTACCAGCAAAGTTTACACTTGTGTTTTTGCACCTGCAATTTATATTATGAGTGCGTATCTGGATATTTGACACTCTGATGAGTTCATTGTTTGTGAAAGTTATGTAACTGAGATTTACAAGTACTAAATTTTGGTGCATTTTACTCCCCTTAAGACTGAGAGTTTCTGTGGTTCATTAGTTTCAGCTAGTTGTGCAATTTCACAGCTTGTGCACAAAAATGGAAAATATTCATTAGCAATTTTCTCATTGTTTGTTTAGGAAAAAGCATTGCAGACTACTTGAAATCTGTTCCCAGATTTCCCTGTATTTACTCCAATGTGCGGAGCAAAATTTCTGGTAGTGTTAAAAGTATTGAAAAAATTAAATATAGACATCTAGCCTTGGGGAGTGTACATTAGCATGTTTTTAATTGATGGCAATATTCAGGGAAACATTCCTCAAAGAAAATTAATTTTAGAGCAGCATATTTCGACAAGAGCATGTGCCAATTTAAAAATCTGTGATCAACTTAAAATAGGTTTTAAAGACAACAAAGAACTGTTTCTAATAGTGTAAGGAACTAACACTGTCTGAAAAACATGTTTTCTCTGGAATTGATTCACACAATATATAGAAATCCCCATAACCTTTCAACCTCTTTTTTATAGAATTCTGAGGGACAAATTTTAATCTCAGTTACGCTGGTGTGAATAGAATAATTCCTTTGAAGATAGCAGAGCTACTCCTAATGTATACCAGTGTAACTGAGAACAGAATTGAGTGTAAAAGATTCTGGTCTGAAAGAAAAAAGCCAATTGGCTTCCAACTGGGACTGCTTGGTAGGCAGGATACTCAACGGCACCTCAAGCACTGAGTGGAATTTTACATGTTCATTAATAGTAGGTTGTTTTTTTTTTCTCCCTTTGGTATTTCGGAAGTTTCTTCTCTAATTGACACAAGCAGATTTACATCCATATTTGCATGCTTACATTAACCTCACATACAGCACATAGAGATGAACAGTATAAATGAGCCAACTGTTGCTTGGCAAAGCTGCTAACTTATTTTGCTCTTATTGAATAAAAAAGACAAAAGAATTCCCTAGAATTTATTCATTTACACAGAGTTGCAGCTGTCATCTTTTATTTCTGAAGGAGTAAGGGCTTAAGAATAGGTGAAGTGGTGCACCTACTAGAGCGGCAGGAACTTTCCTGCAGTCTGGAGTTAGATGTGTAGGCTCCTGCAAATGCTACATTTCATGCTAGGTAAGGTCTTTTCCAACCACTTTGTTGTCTTGTATGAACCTCTGCTGACCTTCCCTTGCCATGTACATGGGAGAAAGGAGATGCTTATTCACACAGCTTGTCTTAATACTTGGCAATATAATGAATTCTGTTTCCAGTCAAAAAAGTCTAAACAAAGTCAGAGTCAATGTTGCTTCCCAAATAACTGGAGTATAAGTCCAAAAAAAGTCCAAGAAATTAATAATAGAATCATAGAATCATAGAATCATTATGGTTGGAAAAGACCTCAAGGATCATCAAGTCCACACCACCTAACTCATTAAACCATGTACCTAAGCATCTATCCCTCTGTCTTGGCCCTTGAAAGCTATGGGATAAAAGCATGAATTAGCGCAAGGACAAGCACAGAGACATCTCTTGTAGTAAAATGAAGCCTTACTTAATCTAATTTAAATGGAATCTCCTTTTATCTAGCAGCACAGCCTGAATGTTCACTCAAATAGTCTCTTCGATGTGCCTAAATGTGCTAAATCTTCCTCAGTATGATTTCACTCAGTGCAACTACTGTGTTTTTTGCTCTCCAGGTTGAAATAAATGGAGTTACACCATAGATGATATGGGGTTTGCTATGTCTACATTGTAGAACAGCTGTATGAAGGATAAATCAGCAAACACAGTGTTCTTCATGTGCGTGATCCCATAAAACTCCATTTCCAATTTTCCTACAGAGTAAACAAGCAACAAGTACATGCTGATTTACAAAAACTAGTAAAGAGCATGGAGCTGGATAAATAATGTATACTAAGTCAAGCATTTGCAGACTTCTTTCTTCCCTATTTTTAAACAGTGTCCATAAATAATTTTTTTTTATCAATTTGGTCAAAAGAAGAGATTTTTCATTTGCTAAGAACTAGCAATGTGCCTGACATCAAGACACAACAGACATCTTGTTCCTCATGAGTATTCAATCTTCATATGTATAGAGGAAACAGGATGCACTGAGAAGCCAAAGGGAATGCACAGGGTTGGCTCAAGCAATCAAGGAAAGGAAAGGGAAGGCCAGAGCAGAGTAGAGAGTTTCAATAAAGACCTTGGAAAGCTGAACTTGTTATTTGTTGGACTGAAGTCTGGGCATGAAAGGTGAAGGATGATGACAGCTGCTATACAAGAGGACTGCACACTTGACATATTGTTTTTTTTGGCTGTTAAAGATGTTGCAAAAACCAGTCCCGGTTTCTAACAGCATCAAGTAAAGAAGTCTGATACCCTCAGCAGTCTGACATCTGAGCGCTTGTTTACTTTGCCTTATCTCTAATGCTCTTCCTAGATATAAATTAGAGTAATATTTTTTGTAATGATCTCATGAGTTTTGAACCTGTATTAGGTACAGTACTAAGCCCTGCACATTTACATAATGGGTATACTTCATAATAAACACAAGTGACCTTCTCTTGGGTTGCTGCATGTCATTTCCAAACCAGAATCCATACTTATAGCAGTGGTTTGTGCACAGCAGTGAATGCCATGGCAGTTCAAGTCCAAGACAAAATAGTATCGCTACACGATTCAAAACTAAATTATACCTAAATAATTTGGGACACTGCAATATGAGTAAAAGACTGTAAAAATACACTCATCTAATTTAAGGTCACACAGAAGGTTATTCATAGACCTGGGAGTCTATCATGCACTCTGACCAGAAGTTAGATAAACAGCTAATTTTTTTAACGCAAGTAAAAGCAAAGTTTTGCTTCTTGAAATTTCTACAGAAAGCAAATAAAAAGATTTGAGAACACAGTTGAAATGAAAAATCTAGTCAGAAATTGTCAAAATGTTTGCAAGTAATTGCTCACTATTCGTTTTGATGTAGTCAATAATCTTGTCAACAATTCAATTTTCTCTCTCTGCTTTTTTTTATCCAATGGGATCAAAGACAATTTAATAAGATAAGTATGCAATAAAAGACATCTTGACCTTGCTCCTCAAAACGGCATTTTATAAAAAGCAACAACTGTCTTTTCTGATTTTCTGATTAATATATTCTTTTAGTAAATAATACATAAATTACATTTTGAGTCACAAAAGAACTATCTGTGTGCTCATTTGAAATTCAGAAAACATACAGATTATGCTTTCAGGTGGCAAAAGCTCCAGGGTTCCCTGGCTGTCTTTTGTGTTACACAGTCTTGTAGAGTGCTAAGGGCTGACAGATGCTTATCAAACATTCATATAAACACTGCTATCAAAGCTGTGCTTTCTGGTACTGGCTCCACACAAGAGGGTCAGCATGAAACATAATTAAAGGTAGGCCAAAGACAGAAATGTCATGCTACCAGCTTTTGCTATGTTAGAGGGTTCACCTAGTGTTCTCTTCAGTAAAGAATGATAGTGCTGGAAAAAAAGAGAAAGATACAAAAATTTAAATATTGTGTGTGGAATTTTTGAAAGTGCTCATATATTTTAGAGCATGTATGTTCAAAATATGGTTTCTGCCAAGCTACTTACATACTTTTTTCAAAACATCACCAAAAGTGTTTAGATAGAAACCTCTTTACCCTCCAATGGCTGACTTTAGACATTTGGATCATATTTAATATTGTTACACTCATATTTATTGACAGTAGTTCCCAAGTAATTTGTTTTGTCTGCATGCTGAAAGATAAGGGATGAAAACAGGGGACTGCAGTAGGACACTACACTACAGAGGTAAGCAATTCACTATTGTCACAAACCATAGTGCCACTTTAGGTACAAAATCTCCTCTTAATTAGGGTCAAAAAAAACAACTAGCCTCTCCTCTCCTCTCCTCTCCTCTCCTCTCCTCTCCTCTCCTCTTCTCCTTTCTTTTCTCTCTTTCTCATTCACTTTTTTTTTAATATGGTAGTGAGAATTTAAAGGTTAGGTTTCTGAGACGTGAACTATCTCCATAAATGAGTTGCCTATGTGTGTAAAGAGTAGTTATTGTACTAGTGCCAATACATGAAAAGGACTTCAAAGACAAACAAGCTTGCAGTTAGTCTTTTTACTTCCACTTCATAGTAGCATTGAAAACAACTTCTATTCTCCTAAATTGTGGAAATGTTGTGAGTCACAGGAGAGTGGCTCTCAACAATGGCAATGGGGAGTACAACTGTAGTTGTACATTTTTTCAAGTACTGCTGTGCATCATATCAGACACATCCACTTTCATGTTGTTGCCTGGCTGGCTGCCATCCACTGCTACATCTTCTATAGTAATGCAAATCTAACTTTACAAGCACCTGTAATAGTCTTTTTAATCCTTCTCTGTCTTGTGGACTGAAGCCAAGAGGAGAAAATAAATAAGCAACGATGCAAATAATGCTTTAGAGAATGTCCAGATATGAGATGTCATCTAACTCTAATGAGTGAGTGCAGTTACTGCATCCATAGTGCTTTTAAGGATGGGAAAGACTTCAGTGCTGAACTCACAGCTGGGCTGACATTTGAATAAAAATGTCTTTTTTGTATTTTCTATTTATATGGCACAACATATCTTTTTGTATTTTCTATTTATATGGCACAACATAGTGCAAGTATTATATATATACATATATGTATGTGTATATATACATATAAATACATTGACTATGTTAACTTAGTAGTATTAAAGAAGAAAAGGGTAGAGAGGGATATGATGAGGCATGTTACTAATTTTTAGAAGCTGAAAGAGGTCAATGCATTACTCCTACTCAGAAAAGGTCTAACTCTAGATCAACAATGTATCTGGACATCTTACAACAGACTTTATCATGAAGATTCAAATAATTGTCGAAGATGAGTGGATATTAGCTTCTCAAAAAAGTTCCTTCACTGTTTTCTCATTTGAGTTCTCTCATCAGATGAAAGAAAAAGTTTAACAAAAGTCAGCATGTGAACATACCAGTAGGTAGTAAGGCTTGGCCTGAAAAACAGGAGAGAAAATGCATGTAAATAATGTGCAATTCTAAGTCTTTAAAACCAATCCACCAATTATTACATATTTCAGTAGTGAATTTATTCCTATTTTAGGTCCTTTTCAGAAAAGGAGGTAAGCAGTAGAATAGTGTCCCTAACTGAAAAAGTATGAACGTGCCCTCCTTTCTGACTAGGTCTTACACCAAGGTGAAATCGGCTGCATTCTCACTTTAGTCCCATTATTTGTGATGAATCATCAATCAGCTCTGCTCAAGATCCTAGTAAAGGAGAGTTGTTAAAAAGTCAATTAATTCTCCTTGATTTTGTCCTGGACTTCTCTGCCGATCTTGCAAGAGTTTTCAAATACAGATAATTTTAATTAGTACTTCTGTTTAATCAGATCTGGTCTGAAGCTACCTGCTTAGTTGCCATAATTAGACACTAGGAACTGTAGTGGTCCCTTCTAAAAGCTTAAGAGGACCTGATCTGTTAACCTAGATGAAACATCACTCAAGAACTGGATTTGCCCTCCCACCAAGTTCAGAGCAGAATATTTACAATATGACAAATATTTTTATTATACTGTATGTGGCACTCTCTGCTATTTATGTATGCTCTTTTTTATATTGAAAGCAGAGAAACTGGTACAGTCCATTTGACAGAATCTGTTGCTATTTCATCAGCTATTGATGAGATTTATGCATAACAGTGGCAAAGCATTTAGATGCCATTGAATGTGAATCATTTACAGACAACTCTGAATGTGAAGAAAATACAGATGACAAGATACAAGAAGACATATTGCTGTGTTAGTGCTCACCAATAATTATACATGAAAGTGCACTGTTGATAACGGGTTATGCAAAATGGCATAGTTTCTCATGAACTGAGCAAGTATCTATGCTGACGACTGCACTACTTTGCTTCTCTCCATACAGACCATTCCAAACATATTTTTCTCAATTTTTTTTGTAGAATAGCATCTCATTACACATATGCATTGTATTGATTAGCAAGTGCAGCTGGTTTTCTGTGTGTGCTTCACATTTAACCTTCAAGGAGGCTACTGTTTCAATAGAATTCAATCTGAGAGGAAAATATCAATTTTTCATGCAAGACAATGCTGTTAAAGAAACAACATTTCATTAAAAACCTTAAATCAGAAGAATGATTGTGTGAAGTTAATCCTTTCTTGTGATACTCAAAACAGTCCCAAGTGATCCTTCTCTTTTTTAATAGCAAAGCTCAGTTATCCCACTGAGATAGATAAATGAGTTCCACCCAGCTACCGGATACTCTGAGAATTTTAGTCAAGATCCCCAAACCAAACATCTTCTTTGTTCTGTGCGTGTATAAAAGGCCTGATCAAAAACACAGGGAACCAGTGGGAGTCTTTCCTACTGATATCTATGTGTCCCACGGTACTTGTCTTTAAATATGGGTTTTTTTGTCATGTCTTCAATTACGACTTTTCTTCTCTGTATATCACTGTGCAGTGTGCTGCATAGCTGGTGCTTGCCTTGTGGTTACTGGCAGAATGCTTTCCAAACTGGTTAAGGACATTTTTGCTACAGCTAAGATAGCACGTGTTCCTGTTTACATAGCTTGTTACATGGATTTTTAGACTTCTCTTATAACCTTCAACCTCCATTTGTTTTGAATCACGGTTTCATCCATCCTTCGCATCATACTCTCCTTCAGGAAGACTAAATTTTGGTGTTTTGAATGACTGCTTAATAAACAGCTATTAAACCTTGCAAAGAAATGCAAAACAAGAAGCAGTTGCTGGAAACTGAAACTAGAGGAATTAAAAACATATTAGACAAACTTTAAAAAAAAAAACAACAGGGAATGTTTAACCACTGGAGCAAGCTACCAAAAGAGGTGTCAGCTTTTTTTCTCTTTTGCTAAATACATGGTTAAATCTAGTTGCCTTCCTAGGAGACACAGTTTATTCAAAAAGTGATGATGATTTAGTCAAACTTTTGTCATTGAGTTCAATGTAGACATGATGGGATAAAATGTAATGTAGTGAGTGAGATTTAATGGTGTTTTCTGTCTCTAAAGTCCATTAAACTGTGAACAACTGAAGCTACTTTGGAATGCATGGCATAATTATTGTAAGTACTACTGTATACTTTATTTTAATCATCCTGTAAACTTCATTAGGTATTCCTGTTCACTTTTCAGTGAGGCCTGTCAGACAGCTCTCAAGAGAATATGCTATTGAGAAGAAAAAGATTATTTTCATCTGTAGATATCATCACTAAGTTGAAGAAAAGCATCCTCTGACGGACTACTTCAAATGTGTATGTTTGGAGATTTTGATGATAACAGAAACTTTTTTATCTAAATAAGTTATTAAGAACACATAATGTATACTGAGAATGACTAGTAGTACAGATTTCTTGTCCAGAAATGCCAGACATTTGGATGGTCAATCAGTATTCTTTGGCCCAGCACGTAAAGCTCTGGAATGACCTACTGGGAGGTAACTTGCGTGTCAGCCAGCAATCTGTCATCAGGTTACCAGTGTGGCTTGTGTAATCATTCATAACACTGTGTGCTTAATTTAAGACTATTTCTTTACTGGTGGTTTTTTTTTCCTTATCTTGCCCTCCAATAAGAGGGAACTGGAGAGCTTTAAAGCTAAATCCTAGAAATATAAAAATAAATATTGCAGGAAACAAGCCCACAACTGTTATTATTTTGTGTCAGTTTAGTCTTTTCTAAGTTTGATAGCTTTTAAGAAGAAAACTTAAACATCCGTTAAAGACCTCTGTCACTGACATCTTCTACTGTACGGGGTGCAGAGCTACTGCAGCTGCTCTTTATCCCGTGTAACACACAGCAAATATGTTTACATCTTATATTCCTTTATTTATTTGAAAAGAGTGTGACCATTTCAGCCTGACCACAATAATTTTCTGTGTTCTGGTGTGGGGTATAGCAGTGCAAAACTGGACATTAAAGTACAATCATCAGCACCTGCCTTTGTCACCGAAATATTTGATCTAGCTAATTACCTGGCATCAATATATTTGAAGTGAATTGATTGATTCTATCCTATCAAATGCATATGGAGTCATTGCCACACAAAGCCAGGTTCTAAGGCTTTGCACATATCAGATGGGATGGAGAGCTTAGTTTTGCCTGTGCGTATGTAGCAGAGGGATTTTCGTCCATTATGAAATCTGCTGTGTATTTGAATATGTGCCATCATGACTGTCTGTATCTGAACTACTACACTGAAATATTCCTCTCAGAGCTTTTTAAATGAAGCATTTTTCTTTCAGTTTTATAGTATTAGCTTGTTGTTTTACATCGGTGATATGATGTACTACATCAGCATATCTCTGCAGCATCATCCATATAATCTGGTACATTTTAACGTGATGTATATGAGGTGGGTTTATAGTTTATTTCTTGTCTCTGTGTGTTATGCTATTGGAGTCTGGCTATACACTTCTTCAGTAGCATCTGTAAAGGAACTTAATGTCTTCTATCTTGACCTGTATTGTGGAGATTCTTTTATGCTGCAGGAATGTAATTCTTTCAAAGAGACTATCCAGTAATTTGTGACCGGATACCATCATGCACTTTTCTAAAAGGCTTGCAGGGCTGAGTGAAATTTATTATGTGATTATGGAGAAATGTAACAGTTAGGCTCACTACTCCTGAGAGAGTGCTCTTGCCTTTCAACTAAGGAGAAAGCTTTGCAAGTTCAAACCTGAGGTAAGATGGTACACCTCACATTCACTCCTTTCTGAACCATGAACTAGAGGGCTTCCTTTTGAGTAGATTTTTTTGCTTTATTTCTTTTAGGTCTTTGAATGGCACCTAGGAGATGGAAGTTATCTGCTCTTGAGTTGGGACTGGTGTATTTTCTCTAAGAAAATACTATAATACAGGAAGGTGAAAAAGATGATGTGATAAGTCTTTTCTGGCTTTAGGTACTGTGATCATTCTGAGATACAATAATGACTACTTCAGTCATATCTTTCAATTTTTTCAGCTCTGCAGAAATGTTAAAATGTTCAGAAATGTATTTCACTTTAGATGAAAAGTACATAATTTGGGTGTTGTACTCATCCAGGAAGTGATGGTCTCACACAGAAACCAGAGAATAGCTATCAGATTTGGGCCCCAGGACGTGCCTTGGCTCATAAGACAAGATAGGGAAGCCAGGAACAGGTCTCTGATTGCTGAGGGCCACATCTGGTCTGATTGCCACTAGTGGTCTAGATGTCCAGCCAAACAGACTGCAAGACTACGTGACATCACAGCCTGCTGAATAAAGCATCTTAAAAAGCAAAGTATATTTGTTCACTCGATGGTACAGCTGCACTAACGCTCATTCTATCATTGCTTTTAGGAAAGTAGCTCAGGAGTCTCTACATAGTTCTACTATCTATCACAGACACATATCGTGAGACCAGTAAGGTATGTATAGTGACATAGATACATAGATTTAAGTATATATATTTGAAACATGACCTAAATTGTAATATGCTTTATGGTATATTTTGATTAAATATCATTCCACCAATAAATGTTCAGTACTCAAAACCAACTGTTTTCCATATAAGGATTAGTTTCAGGATATTTCCAGTGAAAAGACATTTAACTGTCCATTTCAACTTCCCATTTTGATGTCTCTGAAAGGAAAAATTCCATTAGCTAACTGGTCCAAGCTCACATAGAAAACCAATGAAAATGTTTGAAAATTGATTTGTCTGTACTGTAGATGCAAGATGGCATATTTACTTTTTCATTCTTTCTTCCAGCTGAAATAGTCTTTCTGATAGCTGTTGTGTTAAAAGTTTAAATAATTGACCATGTTGGTAAGAGTTTCAAAACTTGATGATGCTGGGCCCGTATTTTCACTCAAATGTATTTCACCCAAGTATGTACATACATATGATTAGCTCTACTTTATCTGATTAAAGATATGCACCTTTTAGCTTTGAACTTCCATATGTGAAAACATGGGTGTGCTTGGCATATAAATTACGAGAAGCCATTGCCACAAGAATCTCTAGTGTGAGTAGGAAATACAACATGTGCTCAAAGTAAGGTACAAATTGATATGTTGAAATAAATACATTAAATGATTTTCAACATGTAGATCAATATAACAAAAAGATATTTCTTCCCAAGCATATATTCTAACATTTTGAGAAGCAGAAAAGAAGGCAAGAAAAGTACACTTCATCACAATACTGCATTTGAGTCCTGACCTTTAGTCTCCTCACTCTTTATCTCCACTAATTCTTTCAAATTGACAATTCTAGTAAAGACTCAAGGAGATACTGTATTTGTTTTCTCAGAGGAAAAAATATTCACTATAGATTAAATCTTTCTAAACTCAGATAATCAAAATCCATGGATGCAACAGCTGAGTAACTGAAAAATCAATTTGGTGCTACAGTGTTGTTGAGTGGTTTTTAAAATGTTTGTTTACTCTTCACTGGTGGCTATTATCTAAATAAGAAGCCTTCATGAAGACATTTGTTCAAAACAGTTATTGGAACAGATATAATTGAGAATTTAAGTTTATTCATTAACATGTAAAATATTTGACTAAAATATATATTTAATATACAAACCACATACAGATATGAATGTTGGTTTTGAAAATAAAGTTCAAAAGTCAAAGCAAGATCAATAAAACACTTCAGGTATTAATTTTATTGAAACATCACATATTGCTTTGAAATTTTATCACATCACTTTAAAAAGCAGATTGACCCAGATCCTCAATCTTCCTAAACTGGGAACAGCATTCACTTGCCTCTTTTGAAACTCTCGGAAAGTTATTGTGAAAGAATTAGGATGTATTATGGACAACCCCTATTGAAGCTGTTTACATGTTCTTAAAAATTTACATTTGAATTTACATTTGCAAGTTAAATTTACAGTGTGGTTATCTTCCTTATTCTTATGCTGTTGGTTGAATTGAAAGTGATATTTTTGGCTGAACATTGAACGTAACTTTTAAATTCCGGTTAGAACAACAATTCTTTGGAAATGGAAAAAATTGTTTGTTCATCTCTGTGAAAAAAAATCATATATATTGGATGAAGAAATCTAGTGTTTTCATACTTTAAGAAGAGACTCAGAATTGGGGAGCTGGAGAAATAGAAGAGAGGCTCAACATCAGGTCAGAGAGCTGTTTTGTTATCTGTGTGAAAGACACCTGCCTTTGGCTGACTTACAAACTCCTGAAAAAATTTGTTTGCACATGCTAAATATGGGCTTGTGTGTGTCTGCCAATGTATTCTCTGAAAGTGCCATCTGCGTTGAGCATGTGGCAGCACAAGGAGACTCTTTGTGGATTTCAGGGTCCACTGAGGTTATGGGCACACAAACCACAAAGAAGAAGGCTCCCTCCTGAGCATGTAACAATGTTCTTGCTGTTTCCTAGTGACAGCGGTAAAAGAAGAAAGTGTAACATTTGCAAAAATCAAAATGTATGTACAAAGCTTTAAAAGGTAAGTGTTTTTCTAACTCAAATAACATGTAGGAAAGTGTTTTTGTGACGTTGACTACAGCTACCTTATCAATTCAGCACAGCTTAAGGACGTTTCTCTTTTCACTGTTGTGCCATACAGTCCTGATGAAGAAGTCGCTAAGGTCTAGTGGAGCATTTCAATTGATATCTCATAGGTTTTACATCAATTTTTAAACTAGAAGAAAATAAATTAATCTAGTAATTTTCATAAGTTATTTTTTTCTTTGATTAATAAGAACAACAGATTATTAAACTAATGAGATAATTGTATGTACCTTTTACAGAAACAACAATTCAAGAAATGAATCAGTATTTTCAGTAAATATTGTGATCCAAGGTATCTTACTTGTTTTAGATTTGTACCTTTAATGATATTTGCTTCTTATTGCTGTTCTTTTTCTTATAATAAATATCAACAATGTCTAACCTGAAGTAATTATTAGGGAAAGTGATAGCACGCTTGCTAGCAGTGGAAATGCCAGAAGTACTGCATCCTCTAATTTATTTTCCCCCTCAGTTAAATGCTATTGTTTTAGCCAGACATGTTGGCACTTTCATGGGGCTGGGAGTTTGCACAGTTCAGATGAATTCCACCGGTTCTATGGTGATGAAAAATGATTCTGTGAGAAACAAAATATTGAAGAGGAAAGAAGCACAGAGAAATTAAACAACTTGCCTATGGTCATACATGAAACTTCTAGCAGAGGTATGAATCAAAGAGAAGTCTTCTGAAAACTATATGGAACACCATAACTATAAATCTACCTTCCTCCTGCAACAGGCTACTGCAGGTTTCTATTTTCCTTTCCTCAAAATAATTGTTCCATACCATTTGTGAAATCTGTCTGAAAATGGGTTAATTCCGAGTAATTTTATAATATTGTGATGTCCCTCTTTTTATGGTAGCCCTCTAATGAGAAAAAAAAATGAACACCAAATCCAATCTGTTAGAACAGTGAAGTTGCACCAAATGTGTTCTGTCTTGGGATTTGAATGGTTACCTAGAGTAACAGTATGAACCTGCTTTCTGTGAACATATGCTAGGAATAAAAAATGATACAAAAGTAATTCTAATGACAGTCAGTCGCTTATGAATTGATGTATACCTGGATGGAAAAAAATTTCAAAAAATAATGGAAAGTTAATTGGCTTTTGAGAAAAAAAATCTTAAAAAATTCTGGTCAATCGTTATGTACAGAATGTACCACATTGAGCACACTATTCCAAAATACAAATAACTTTCTCAAAGACTGATTCTATTATACTGTTACAGTAATCCAAGCTATTACAATTTGAAAAAAATAAAGGTGTCTATCAAAAAAAAAAGTGGTCCTGGAATTTCAAAATCTTAGCAACTGCTGACAAATCTCTACAGTGTCTTTTTCTGGACCAGAAATTTAAAACAATGCCTGACTCAACAGAACAGAGAGCTACCATTTAGTTGATCAAATTACATTTAAAATTCCCACATCTTGTCTTTTCTTCCTGCAGTGGTCATTGACCACTGATCAGCCCAAAAGCATGCAACATATTCAACTCAAGCCTGAAATAAAGGTATTCCCTGTACTGCACATTGCTTCTCTCTCCAGGTTGTATACATTTTCTGGTTTATCTCCCATACTGTAAGCTCAGCTCTGTTTTTGCTTAAATTTTTGTGTTGCTTTCTACTCCAACTACAAAAAGTCGGTATCCTTTTTCAACAGCCTCAACTTCCCTTGCCTCGCTCTAGTGGGCAGTACACTTCTATTATCAACAGTTTTCCTTGAGTTTAAGGCAGCACTGTGTCCCTTGATTCATTCCCATATTCCCTTCTACTCATCTCCTCAGAGTTCCACCTGCCCACAGCTATCTTTTTTTTTTCTTTACATTATAGGTTTTTTTACTTATCCAAAGAGTACTTCAGCATCTCCTATGCTTCTGTGCTTCCATTAAACACCCTTCTTGCAAAATGCAGAGATACAAGATTTCTATGTTTTCAAGGCCCATGAAAATTGGTAGAAAGATCTACATCAATTTAAAATGGCTTTCGATTGAGCCTACATTAATATTACATGTACAAAAATATGTTGCCTAGTGATAATCTGAGCTGAGACTTTACAGCTGTAAAGGAGCTAACTACTGTTTCACATGTGATGCTTGCTCACCACTTCAAAGGATCAGGGCTTTGCTCTTAGTGGTTGCATGTATCTCCACAGAAGCACATAACTGACATAGTAGCAAGTGTTTCTAGTAATTTTGTTTTTTAGTACTTTCAATTCAGAGAAAATGTGAGTTCAGTTCATTTTCATTTGTGAACATTCTGAAAGAAGTAGATACCAGTATTAATGATATTATAGTTGTCATTTAGAGATCATCTGGAGACCTGCAGAATCATTCTTAATCATAGTCACAGAAACCAAAACAAAAATGCAAAAATGCACTGCTATATTTTTAATCAGATGAAAAATTAGTTTGATGTTATCAGCAGTTTCTTCCAAATAACCCTATTGTTTTTTATTAAGGATAAGTTATATTTTTCCACACAAAGTGTGAAGCACAGTTAATAAGAATCTTAATAAACTTCTCAGTTTAAACTACCCAATTAATTTAGGCAGCAAATATCTAAACAGGTTAGACTGTATGTGGCAGAACAGCAATGAATTTTTTCTTTTTCTCTGACCATTGAAGCAGTCTGACCACCCCTCATATACTTCTAAATGGCAGTTGATATCACTGCTTTTCTTTCTTTCTATTATGATTGCTATAGGAAGATGAAGCATTTCCTGCAAGTCAGGGGAGAATGAACACTGAATAGAAAACTGAAAGAGAATTGAGACAAGGATAAAGGACAGTTATTAAATTTGTGAACTCTATCAGGGGACAAGAAAATAAACTGTAAGACTGACTAGAAGTGTATTGGAGTATGACATTTCATTTTTATGCAGGTCTCAGTGTGATAAAGGTAACACATTGAAGAACAGTGCAATTCTACAAAAGCAGTTAGCACAGTCATTGAATATCAAGATGGCTAAAGTACTTCTCTTTTGTTGCTATCTCATGTTTTTATATGGGGCAATATAGTTCAGGGGCTCATGACTGAACATCAGACTCTCTGCTTCTATAGCAAGTTTATTACAGGTTTCCTTTTTGTTCTACACCGGAACATAATCTCTAGGTGACATTTTTTCTCCTCTCAATTTATAGGGCTGTATTAATTTAGGAGTTTTCAGACTGTATGTACCCAAGCAAAACAAAAGTAATAGAAATGCAAAAAGGAATGAGCTGTAAGCTCACCATTAGGGATACATTGGATATGTGCTGAAACAGAGAGTGAAGGGATAAAATGAAATGCATTTGAGTGTGAAGAGACTGCAGAACTGGTGGCAAAGTTAGAAACTATTTTAGGACACAGTAAGACACCACCACCATCTGTTTGCTAAAGAAAGAAAAAGAGAGAAAGGGATATGATTACTGGTCAGACAAAAGTATGGCAGTATGACTTGAAGCCCTGACAACCTTAGATTGAGCCTGGATAATCCAGCCTGTATGGTGTAAAGCCAGATCCCTAAATTAAGCAAGTCCTTGAAAGAATTAAGCTTCCCAATACTACCTTGGATTCACGGCATGGGAAAACTAGTGCAGCAATCAGTGAATTGTCTGCCAGATTGTGAAAACATGCTATTTTATAAAATATTTATGAATGAGTATTTTTCTGTGAAGAATGCTTTTGCCTCTGTTTTGCTAAAGCTTTTGCTAGTAGTAATTACATGAAAATACATAAATTTTTGTCAAAATTTGCTTACATATAGAGAAATGTCAATTGATGTCATGGACAGTTTTATTTTTTTTAGCAGGCATTTTCTACAACTACAAAGAAAGGTTCATTCCTACAGTATTGAGTAGATCTAAGAGTGAAAGCAAAATGCCTACGTTGTTCCTCACTGAATTCTAAAAGTCACATTGTCCTTCAAAATATAGTTCAAACTTCAAACGTACCCACATAGGATGCACCCGCATTACTGTCTAGTGCCATACAAAGCAGGTAGGAAGATTTGACTTTCCATGATGGTTATAGGACTCACACTACATTTTTAGAAGCAATGAAATTTGCACCAACTGTTGGTTGGAGGTACATGCTGTGCAGCTGTACCTAACAGGCAATGCAAAGTACATTTCTGTACAGATATCCCAGATTGTTTTGCTGTTATTACTTAAATCCTGCACACACGTAGAGAGCAAACTGCTGTAAGGTCAGTTTTTCTACATTGCAAGTGGTGATCCCTAGATGGTACACTAATGCACAATTTCAGTCTTGGCTTGGCCAGGAGGAAGACCTTAAAGAGATCACAGCAGCATTTTGCAGTGTACAGCAAACAAGTCTAGGCACAGACACAAAGCAAATCTACACCTAAAAAGAGCCATTCCAAAGCACCAAATCACCAATGTAGATGTACACACAGTAACATGTCAAGAGAATTCCCTTCCCATCGTGAAATAGTGGAACTCTACTCAGCTAAGTGGGAGATTCTGGCTACGTCTTCATCCTGAAGTAAGCCAGCCATCAGGCTCAATCCAGCTACTTCTCTGCTCCTAGTCTACACATAAGTGTATTGCATTACTTCCAAACTTAATTTCAGAGCAAATCAGCTAACTCGCATTTGGACAAGTTTTTTTTTTTGGTGGGAGTTCTCTCTAGAGATCATTCTTGGTAGGCTCTGTGGCTTAATACAAATGTTTGGCTCTTTTAACTCTCCATAGTCCTCCATGTTCATCCATGGAGATCTTGTACTAATTATCAAAAAACACTGGAAGTGCATCCTCAGCAAGTCTGTGGATGATACTAAGCTGAGTGGTGCCGTCGACATATTGGAAGGAAGGAAAGCCATCCAGAGGGACCTGGACAGGCTGGAGAAGTGGGCCCGTGTAAACCTAATGAGGTTTAATAAGGCCAAGCGCAGGGTGCTGCACTTGGGTCGGGGCAATCCCAGGTATTTATACAAACTGGGGGAAGATCTCCTTGAGAGCAGCCCTGCGGAGAAGGACTTGGGGGTCCTGGTGGATGAGAAGCTGGATATGAGCCGGCAGTGTGTGCTTGCAGCCCGCAAAGCCAACTGTGTTTTGGGCTGCATTAAGAAAGGGGTGGCCAGCAGGGAGAAGGAGGTGATTGTGCCCCTCTACTCAGCTCTTGTGAGGCCCCATCTGGAGTACTGTGTCCAGGCCTGGGGCCCCAGCACAGGAAGGACGTGGAGCTCTTGGAAAGGGTTCAGAGAAGGGCCACTAAGATGATCAGAGGGCTGGAGCACCTCTCCTATGAGGAAAGGTTGAGGGAACTGGGCTTGTTTAGCTTGCAGAAGAGAAGGCTCTGGGGAGACCACATTGCGGCCTTCCAGTACTTGAAGGGAGCGTATAAACAGGAGCGGGAGAGACTGTTTACGAGGGTGGATAGTGATAGGACAAGGGGGAATGGTTTTAAATTAAGACAGGGGAGGTTTAGGTTAGAGATTAGGAGAAAGTTTTTCACCCAAAGGGTGGTGGCACACTGGAACAGGTTGCCCAGGGAGGTCGTGGATGCCCCATCCCTGGAGGCATTCAAGGCCAGGCTGGATGTGGCTCTGAGCAGCCTGGTCTAGTGGTTGGCGGCCCTGCATATGGCGGGGGGGTTGAAACTAGATGGTCACTACGGTCCTTTCCAACCCAGGCCATTCTATGATTCTATGATTCTATGATTCTGTGTACCCCATTCCCTCAAGTGATAGCTTGCTGCTAATTACTCGTGACATTATTGGAAATATATGTACCCTAAAAAGAGGTTTTAAACTCAGAGGGACATGACAAGGAGTTTGGAAGAGACCTTGACAGTGTTTTACAGAATATGAAGATAGCCTCCCCAGTCTTCTGGAGTCTAGCCTTTGGCAGCATGGAGATCAGCCTTTATGCCCCATGTGGCCTGGGGACCAGTGGATGCTCATGCAGATCGTCTTAGCCTTCAGAGTGATCTAAGAGGAAATCCCGTGACCGATGTTTCACAATTTCTAAACTCTGTGTAAAATAAGTAACAATACTATGTTGTGGTTTCATTTAACAAAGATAGTTTAAATAAAACATACACCTATAAATTAATGTGCCACTGTTTTATTAGGTAGCTTACCTGATTTCACTGAGATTTCTTTATTTGCACATACTGTATACACAGATTTACATTCTCTGTTATTTTGTTTGGTTTTTCAACAAAGCTGAAAAATGCCACAGATGAATAACCTTTTTTGTTTGTACTGCATCCCAGCACATGCAGTGGATTCTTCTATCTCACTGCTCATTCTTACTCTGAGTAGGACCTCACACACAGGTGTTTTTTTTTTTTTTTTTTTTTTTTGTGACTCCATTTGTGTTTATGGTCAATTGACACCAACAACCCAAACCATTTAAAATATAATTCGTTGACTTATTAAAGTATGCACAAAAAAGAATATGTTTTTCTGAATTTCTTCTTTCAATTATAGTTAATGTGAGTTTTTTTCTCCACTAGGATGAAGTCCATAGAATGCTCTTGTGCCCCAGAGGAAAAGGTGTAGCATGTAACTCAGGATCATACTCATGTTTTATCCTTCTATACTTGGAAAAAAACAAATCAGTACACAGGAGACCTTAATCACTCAGGTGAGCTTCTTACCTGAATGGTAAGACATATCAAAAGCATAAGAATCCTTCTGCTTTCCTGACAATTTATTTCTGTGTTAGTTTGTAACATTATTTTAATTTATATACCTTGTAGTCTATATGTCCCCATTTCTTGAACTGTTGTATAAATTGTTACACTACAGCATATGGCTGAAACATTCTTATGTTTTTATTTTTTTTGCAGTACTGATACAAATACCTGTAATAATAATAC
This sequence comes from Pterocles orientalis, assembly GCA_011057875.1. Lineage (NCBI taxonomy): Eukaryota > Metazoa > Chordata > Aves > Pterocliformes > Pteroclidae > Pterocles > Pterocles orientalis. Next base: position 733,775 of record WKFP01014237.1, read on the forward strand.
CTGTACAACAGATCTTGCATATTTAGAAGATATTGAGGTCCACGGTTATGCTATTTGCCTTTTTCTTTTTTGGAGGTGATATCCACCACAGGGGGAAAGGTGCTTAAGTCTCCACATAGAGCATCCATGGAGCATCAACAGAAACGTGTGCGTAATGGGATTCAAAATAACTCATTTGTCTGGGCGGTACATGTATATGATGCTATTTGTCATCCATTGAAATAAAATGGATTAGTTTAAAATAAATAAATTAGTTTTATTTATTTATTATTTAATTTATTTATTTATTATTTATTATTTAAAATAAATAAATTAGTTTAAAATAAAATAAAATGAAATAAAAGGGATTAGTTTTGTTAGAATTCTGTAAAATTTACACATAAAAATAATGGATAGAACTTGATAGATACTGACTACCGAAGACATTATGTTTTACAAGTAGAATAGGTTACAATCTAAAGCAAGGTTTTCTTCTCACAGTTAGCATTCTTGAGAAGATTAGCATACTATAGCCTGTTTTTGCATGCTGTATTTAGACATTTAGAGGCCAATAGCAGAGGAAGAATATCATAACAGCAAATACAATGGGTTTGGTATTTACAAGACAAATGCTCATAAAATCAGCTGAACTTTGCAATTCTCTATATGTGCCACAAAAATTAAACTTGAAGAACACTTGAAATTAACCACCTCTAAAACAGTGGAATGAACCTGTGAAGTTACCTGAATTCATGAATATTACTGATATTTTTGGTGGATTATTCTGCCAGACTTAATTTCATCTAATGAGACAGGAATACAATTCAGCCAGGCATGCAAATCATTTGGGTTCTAAGAGTTTGCTATTGGAAAATCAATCCCCATGGACTGTCAGTTAATCAGATTCTAGAAATATTTGGGTTTTAAAATACTTGCCAAAAATTTGGATGCTTTAATATTGTGATATGACTTGTGTATTAAACATTCTTGCGAAGTACATAACTGTACATGTATTTTGAAAATTTTCACCTAAATTTGAGTATTTTTACCACATCATAGTAGTGTGAAAATACATGCCAAGTGTATATGGAAGGTGTAACTAATGAAGTCTAAAACCATGATTTATATTGCAGATTTAAATATGTGTATATCTGTCAACTACAACAGTAGTAGCATAGTATGCAGAGACAAATTACTACTTAGACATCCACCAGGCGCTTGAGAATTTCTAAGTCCAAGCTTGAAACTGGCTAAAAATTCTCTAGAGAAAAGTTAGGTTTCAGAAAAACTAGATTTTCCCAGGAAATTATGTTATTATTTCTGGTATTAAAAAACCTGAATCTTGATTGTTATGGTTTTGACCCTGGCTAGCAGCAAAACACCACAACACTGCTTACTCACCCTCCCACCTCACAAGGATGGGGGAGAGAATTAAAGGAGCAAAGGGAAAAGAGACTTGTGGGTTAAGATAAGAACAATTTAATAACTAAACTACAATAATATTGAAAATAGCAATGATAATAGTAATCTATGCAAAAATACAAATGAGTGATACACAGTGAAACTGCTCATCACCTGATGACCAAGGCTCAACCCATTCCCAGCTAACGATCCCAGAGCAGGGAGAGTCCTGAAACCACAGTCCTGGAATGGATATAAGAGCCCAAGCATCTGAGACCAAGAGCTGACCAAGAGAGGGGTGACCCTGAGAGAGACAACCTGGAGAAAGATGACTCAGAGAGAGAGACAACCCGGAGGAAGAGAGAGCATTTCTGGACAGAGCCTTGTCTACATACTGGGCATGATGTGCATGGTATGGAATAGAAAATTGTCCAGTTTGGTCTCAATCCTAAACCTAAGTTTGAACCCTAGGCTAGTAATTTGTGCTGTACTCCCTCCCAGCTTCTCCTGCCCCTCAGACACTGGCACAGCAGAGAAGCTTAGAAGTCTTGGACTGTCCTGGCAGCAACTATAAACATCAGTATGCTATCAGCCTTCTTCTCAATGCAAATACAAACCATAGCCTCACACTACTTACTACGGAGTAAGTTAACTCTGTCCCAGCAGAAACCAGGATATGGTTTATACTTTATAATTATGATATGGTTAAAAGAAAATATAAAAGATAAAAATGTCGAATATTTGTTATACCTGTTGTGCCTAGTCTTATTTATCCTTACATATATGTATATGCATATGTTATGTATATGCATATTTAATACACGATCTCGACATATGTGACATACATCTGAGGGGGAATTAGACATGTTCTCTTAATAAAAGAAAGAATTACAGTGTAAAATCTCAGCATTTCACACAAAAAGGGAAATCTACATTTGCAACAGGCTGTAGGATAGTACTTTTCTGTACCTGAAAAGTATGTACTGGAAAACAAAGAGGCAACCAGTCCAGATGATACATACTCACAAAAGGTGTGACTATTGGACATGCAGGTAAAAGTTTGAGAAAGCCTGAGCTTCAGCACCTAAACCAAGTTTAGTAGCCAACCAGCTGTTGGCAATAATTTTGCACAGTGGATAAAACCATGGATGGAGCAATTTGATACTCCTGTGAGCTATGTGATGAGGTGAATCAGATGCTATCTGGTGGTCTGTATAAGATCTCACTTTAATCCTTCATTTTAAATTTTAATCAACTTCAGTGTACTTCGCAGCACTAATTAGTAATGGCTAAAAGATAAACATGTTCTCAAAAAAATAGGGGTCATAGGGAAAATGAGTAAAGAAAATCTAAGCTCTGAGAAAGGGATGGAAAGAAATATGAAATTTATGCTGGAAGACTATAACAACGAGACACAGAAAACAGAACTAAACAGAAATATTTTTTTTAATTTTATTTCCCTCCCTTTCTCTCTTTTTATTTCTTTAATCAAAACAATTACTTAAGGAACTAAGATTATACCAAGCAATAATTTGTTGAAAATTCTGTATTTGAAGTGTGCAAGATCAAAACACAATTTTTTTCCTTTTGGCAAATTTGGGTTTTGCAGTGTAAGGAAGGAGAAGGATGAATCACAGCAGGAGGGGGAGACAGAAGAGGAAACAACAAATCCCATACAAGTAACTTCTTTCAAAATGGAGCTTGATCAATGTGATGTGATGTGGTTATCTGCTCTAGCACTAGCAAGGGAATGGTCTCAATGACCAACAAAGTCCCTTTACGATCTGATGTTCTATAGTATCTATCATTTTAAGTTTCTTCGGGGATCGCTCCACTTTCAAGATGATAGCTGTAATTGAACCCTAAGGTGGTAAATACATCCAGTTACAATGGGAGATATTAGCTCCTTATGGAGTCCAAGTTGTTCCCAGAGCACTTGAGTGAGAAATTTGCATACCAAATGATTGATTCTGTTGCATAATTATGGTAATGATATGATTATTTGTCTCGTTTTGTCTTTTGTTTGCACAGCTACTTTCCAAAGCTCTGTTAGTTTTTACTAACTGCAACATGCAGGAGAATGTTTCAGTCATGGACCCAAACTTTAATAACGTTGCTCTCTCCGAGCTTATAAAGAAACCAAGGTCGTGCTCTGCATCAGGTCACACTTTACAGATTTTTCAAGCTGCTTCATGAATGTGAACTCTACATGGATAGGGGCTGACGCAACTTGAAAAACCTGAGAAGTAGCAATCTGAAGGATTTGTCTTATTTGGAGCTAAGTAAACCGTCTTCCTGACATCCCATCTTAGAGCATTCACCTCATTGCTGCCTGGAACTGAGCGTGAAACCCTTCCTGTCGTCCTCAGGTTGTTATGCAGAATCTGCAGCTCACATATGTGTCATGAAGACAGGTAGTTAAAATTGTTACATTGGGAATAAGTGGAAAGAAGCATAATGGAAACATACTCCAGCAGAATATCTTTTCTTTAAGAGTGAAACAGAAATAAAAATAGAAATCTTTTACTACGATAAAACCGCTTTGTTCTCAGAGAAATAGAAAACCTGTTTAAGTGTTTTCTTACTGCTATTAGCTGAAGTTTCAGCCAGAGTTTGAATCCTCATCGGTGTACTTTTCCTTTCAGAAGATCACTGCTATTTTACTACAAACCATTGCTACATTTTGTAAGAGTGAATTTCCATAAAAGAACATACATTAACAGAGTTTTTCAGTTCATGTCAAACTTGCATAATGCATATGACTTGTGGTGTACCTGCCCTTGATATTCTATTTTAGATAAATTTACCCCATCAGTTCTGTTTTTTTTCATATTTAATTAAAGTATAATTATCTCTTTTTACTTTATAGTTAATATAGTCGTTGGACTATAGTGACACTGTTACAAATCTTATAGACATAAAAATCATAAAAGTGAAGAAGGAATTACTTGGGTTATCTTTTCTGTTTCTGGATTTACATGATTTCAGATTGGCTTGACAATTCATTGCTGGATTGAACATGTAGCAGTAGAGATGAGATGAAAATGAATCACATGGGACCCTGATGAAAATCTTTTAGAAAGCAGTCATTATCCTCAGGGAGTAGGAGGTAAACACTGAAAAGCAGCTTTACAAGCAGTTTCAGCTAGACTTATATAGAACCTAGTTTTCAGTTGTTATTGTGATGTATGTATCTAGCCTCTTAGAAAGGAAGACAGCTCAGTAGACATATGCTAGTTTTCAATGTTTTTGTAAAGCTCTGTATGAATAGTTTGATTTGAAAGGTTCAGATTTGGTGAGATTCTTTCTTGGGCTGAAAACAAATAACCTTCCACACTTCAGCTATAATTACATCACCAGACCATGAAAATATAAACAGGATGAGTTTCACTTACTGATTGGGGAGTATAATTTTAGACTGGAAACCAAGATACTGCAAATACCATCTCATAGTTTGCAAAATAAGTTATTTTTCAGCTGTTTTCTGTTCTGGGTAGATTTTAAACTGCTTTTATGTTATGGGTTGTCTGGCAGCAAGGAAGGGGTTAAGGTGTTGGCTCCGTTTCTCTAAATGGCTCTTAAGGAGCTACCCCCCCCCCCCCCCCCAA
>WKFP01014237.1:738782-765660 GCA_011057875.1 Pterocles orientalis
GGGCTTCTGCGAACAAGATGCTGTAGCCCAGCCCGCTCCATGGCTCATCTGGAAGCCCTTCTTCCCGGGAGCTGATGAAGACCTCCGATGGTGGAGAAGAGGAGCGGGATTTGAGAGATAATGGAACTGCACAGCACTCCGGTCAGCGAGAGCGAGAGAGAGAGTGAGCTTCTCCGTCATTTTCCCTTGCCATGTGGTGAAGACAAGAAGCAGTCATGGAGGACCCCATGCTGGAGTCAGGGGAGTCGCCGGGGGAATGGAACCCTGTTGGAAGAACTCCACACGGCAGGTGGGAGAGACGGTGATGAGAAAAGGAGAGGCTCGGACTGACTGCACCCTCTCCCCGCTTCCCCCCCCATGTGCCGCCGGGGGAGGAAAAGGTACGGAACAAAGCCTTTGGGCCTTGGGACAAAGGGAGGGGTGGAGGAGAAGTGCTTTTGTGTAAGATGCAGTTTCTCTCTTTCAATACCCTGCTTCTTGTTGAAAATAGTTAATAAATTCGGCTGTTCTACTGTTCTCCATGAGTCATGTCGGTCTCTTGCCCATGACCCTAAGTGGTAAGTGAAACCCTCCCAGTTCCCTGCCTCAGCCCACCAGGTGTTTGGGAAACTGTACCTGTGTTATTTTTCAGCTGTTTTCTATTCTGGGTAGATTTTAAACTGCTTTTAAAAAGAGTTTCTAAAAGCCTTTCTACTGGAATGTTGTAATTCCTATTGGAGGGCTTTTTGACTGGAAGTTATCAAAGAGAATGCAAGTTTAGGTGCAAGGGAAATGAAGTTAATGGTTTCTTAAGTATCATCCATATTTGAAATGGGAAGGATCATTTTAGAGATATGAGAAGAAAAAAACACAGTTGGAAATAAAGATAGAAAAAGCAAATTCCAAAATGTAAATAACAATTAGTTTTGGTAGACAACAATTTGTGAGTTTCTCACTACTGCAGAATCTTTTGATGTTGTCTTACTACTATTGAAAAGTATGTTTATGCTTGTATTTGCAGTATCAAGACCAGGTTGACAGTAATTTTTCTGAGAATCCTAGGTAGGTATTTCAGTGCATCATCTAATTAACTAACTTTCAATTTATTCATTGCCTTTCCCTGTTGTCTTGCCATTAGATATGTCAGTAAAATTCAACAATACAAACTTTACCTGAATTGCCAAGTGAAATAAATTTCATCTACAAGTTGTCAGCTATCTCTAGCCTTCACTTTGTTTTTTATAAGTAAATCTATACCTAATTTTGTTTTTCAATGTTTTCTTAAATTTTTTGTATTTTTTTTCTCTTTACCAGAGAGAAAATGTAAAGGATAAAAACCCCAAAACATAAAATAATTTATACACTTATAATAACTATAAAAAGTGATCTTTGATATTAATACATTTTTTGAAGGTTTTTTTGCTTATAGTTTTAATTTTGAAGATTTTCTTACTTTAGGTTGGGACAGCAATCCAAAGTTCTTAGAAATATTTATAACATTCAAAAGATAAAAATGAATAAATTGTTCTAAAAGATGTTTCACTTAATATAATTTATTAACGCTGTTTGAAGATTAAAAAAATATATTTGTTATAGATGACATATACACTTTTTCCCCTCCAAAATACGTACCTCTGTGAAATTCAGACAGACAATAACACTAGTATACTAAGCATAAAATATAGACTTGAATCACGAGATTAGGGTTTCAAAGCAAGTTGTGTACACTGCTAGTGCCAAAAGGAATGTCAAAAACAGTAATAGCTACCCCTATCACACCTTCCTAACACCTGTTTAATTGTCTTTTCTTTGGAGGCTGTGGAATGCTGCTGCTCCTCTGCCTGCTGAGGAGCAACAGGAGCCCTGGAGCCACCAGCGACTTTGTGCAGCCTCCAGGTGAGAGGGTGTCATGGTTTAGGCCCAGCTGGCCATAAGCACCACACAGCCACTCACTTGCTCCGCCCTACAGTGGGATGTGAAGGTGAATTGGAAAACAAAAGGGTAAAACCTCGTGGGCTGAGACAAGGACAGGGTGGGCTCACTCACCAGTTACGGTCACAGGCAAAAAAGACTTGACTTGGGGAAGAAAAAATTCATTGCTAATCAAATATGAGTAGGATAATGAGAAACAAAATCAGATCTTCAGAAAACCTCCCCTCACTCCTCCATTATTCCCAGACTCAGTTTTGCTTCCCATTTCTCTACCTCCTTCCCCTCAACAGCACAGGGGGATGTGGAATGGGGGTTGCAGTCAGTTCATCACATGTTGTCACTGCTGCTCCTTCCTCCTCAGGGGGAGGACTCCTCACACTCTTCCCCAGCTCCAGAGTGGGGTCCCTCCCATGGGAGACAGTCCTCCACGAAATTCTCCAATGTGAGTCCTTCTCACATACTGCAGTTCTTCACTAACTACTCCAGTGTGGGTCCCTTCCCTGGGGTCCAGCATGGACTTCCCATAGGGTCACAGCCTCCTTTGGGCATCCACCCACTCAGGTGTGGGGTCCTCCCTGGGCTGCAGGTGGATCTCTATTCCACTGCTGACCTCCATGGCTGCAGGGGCACAGCTGCCATCTTACCACGGGCTGCAGGGAAACCTCTGCTCCGGCACACCTCCTTCCCCTCCTTTCTTCACTGACCTTGGTGTCTGTGTAGTTGTTTCTCTTACATCTCACTCTTCTCTTCGCTGCAGGTTCCCAGCAGACTTTTTTTCCCCCCTCTTAATTACATTATCCCACCACCACTGATGGGCTCAGCCTTGGTGTCGTGGGTTAAGCAGAGCAGAGTTATTTTTTTTTTTCCTTTTCCCTTCTCTTCATAAATAGCTATAAGAAGCTATGTTTTGGATTCCTGCTCAGGAGAGAATTGATAAGAGAAGAACAGAGAAGAACGTTTATAGTTATTGCTAGGATGTTGCTATTTGTTCTCAAGGATGTCTCAATAGACAGAGAGAGAGCCCGGCTTCTAGCCTGGGATTTGCTTTTAGGTAAAGATTGAGAAGCAGACTGACCAATTATTCCATCCCATGCTCGTCATACCCAGTATATAGGAGAAGACTCTTCCAGGAGTGCTGGCTTTTCACTTCCAGATTCGTCTCGCTTTGGGGAGCCTGCGTTCGCTCTCCCAAGGCCTTTCCCCCCCCTTCCCCCACGGTCGCCGTTAGCTCTCGGCCCGGGACACTTGTTTATCTCCGTTCCGTGAGTTTTGGCATCCTCCCTCTCCAGGAGGATCATTAGCTGTTTTTTTTTCCTCTGCTTCGGTCAGCTCTCGGGTTGGGACGCTTGGGCTGTTATCTCCGTTCCGTGAGTACCTCCGGGAGCGGTGCACCCCCTTTCCCCCCTTTTCCCCCCCTTTCTGGGGGAATCGTCTGTGTGGTTTCTGGGGATTATTAGCTGGCAACAGGCCGAGCCTTTTCGGGGGGGCAGTATCATTGTTAACAGCCCGAGCCTTCTCGGGGGACAGTATCATTGTCAACAGGCTGAGCCTTTTTTTGGGGGGGGGGCAGCATCATTGTGTATCACCTATTCTCTCCCTCCTTTGGGGCCATTGGCTGGGAGTGGGCTGGGCCTTTGGCCATCAGGTGGGGAGGGGCAGTATCACTGTGTATCACGTTGCATCCTTGTATATAGTATTATTTCTAATATTATTGTAGTTTAGTAATTAAATTGTCCTTATCTCAACCCACGAGTCCTCTTTGCCATTTACCTCTTGAATTCTCTCCCCTATCATTGGGTGGGGGCAGGGACTGTGTGAGCGGGTGTGTGTGGTTTGGCCCCCAGCCAAGGGCCAACCCGCCACACTTGGCCAGAGGCAGGTCCATCTTGGAGCTGGGGAAGCTTCCAGCAGCTTCTCACAGGCGCCACCTCTGCAGCCCCTCCCCTGCTACCAAAACCCTGCCACACAAAACTTATACAGCGAAAAAGGTGGAGCCAGGGCCCTGCCTCCCTTCCACTTACCCTGAGCCTGGTACGAAGCCCCCAGCTGCTGCCTCCCATCTCCTACATGTGGCATCTGTGTCTGCAGGATATCCGTACCTGAACACATCAGGTTTGAGAATCACTGCTCTGACGCTTGTGTTATATATTTCTGTATCATCAGGGTCTCCTGTTCACTGTCCCTGCAGGGTACAACGCAGAGAAAAGCCATAGAAATCTTGATTGAAAGTGATACGCAGTGATGCTGCTGTCACTACCAAGCAGTCACAGATGCCTCGCTAAAAGTTGATCATGAGTCCTGGTTAACAGGAACTGGGCTGACAAATAACTACTACTAAACATCATAGTCTGCCTGGAACAGAATAGTTTGAAATACCAGAATGTTAATCATCTCAGAAAGATGATTCAGTGCCTTAATTGCAGGAGAGCCACATAGATGGCTGCTGCTACAAGTCAGTGACCAAAGGCGGAGCCCTAGAAATGAACTGGAAAAAGGGCCAGTGCTTGTCATTGTTTTCCAGGTGTACGGGACAGCCTTCTAAGAGGACAGTAACTTCAGAGGGGTTCTCAAGTGGGACAGAGAGAATAACAAGAGGAAATAGTATTAAAAAGAGAATAATGTTGGTGCTCTGGGTCACTTTTAGGAAGACTGGTGAAGCAATGGCTGTGAAGGAAAGAGAAAGGTTAGGCTAGACAAAGGTAAACACAGTCATGCACAGCGATGGACTGAGCAGGGGCAGAGGAGAAAGGAGAAAAGGCAATGTTACTGCATCACTAAAGCATCACTAAAGCAAAGAGGCAATAACTGTGCCTTGTAAATTGGTTTTCTGGTGATTAACCTCTCCTCTGTAGAGGATAGACACGTGTAAGAATTTTTGCTAACCTCTCTGCTATAACTCACAGATTCCTGATTGCAGCAATTTATCTACAAGGATATACACATTTTCTTTGATTTTCTGGCCTTTAATTTCTGCTTTTACCTATCCTTCATGTCTTACCAAACCCAAAGGCTTTTCTGGCATCTTCAAGCTGTCCCATATATACATACATGTATATATTTCCATGGGGAGGCCAAACACCTAGGACTGGGAGAGGATAAGCAGCTTCAGTATTACCCATTCTAAAGGTATTTCTTTCTGAAATTAAAACAGATATAGATTCCTCATTTCTGGGACTGCTATTTAAGCCATGGTAATATACATTTTTTAATAATCTTCAGTCTAGACTTACATGAGAGAAAAAACACTGTTGTGGATCACTTCTGCTGTGAATCCAGAAAATATGTATTATTGAACTTTTCAAGTTAGTGATATATATATTTTTAAAAAGAAAGGAAAAGGGAATACAGCAGTTACGGATCTTCCAAACAAGTTTATACTCTACAAGATGTATATCAAAGGAAGGTGAATTGATGAAGGTAGTGGCCAATGACTTTGCAAAGTCATACTTCGGTATGGAAAAATCTGATGTCACAATTCTTTATCTGTTTATAAAGGCATGTCTTTTGAGATATTTGGTAATAGAAAGGCTAAATATGTTTTATTGTTTTGAAAGGGTTGTTGGCTTTCACAAGATTAGTAAACATGGAGTGACTGAACAGGATGTATGACAGGTGAAGAATGCTGTGCAGTATTTGGAAATGTATAGCAATGCATGGAGGTATTACTGGAACTTGCAGGATATCAAGGAAGTCTGCATTCTGCAGTATTTCCTGTGGAGGGTGATCTCACATCACTTAAAAGATCCCATTAATTTCTGCTGGTCATTACCATATATGAAACAGTGTAAATAAAGCGATATAAGGATGTGTTGCCCCAGATTCCACCTACTGCTCTGCAATGAAAACAACAATATGAAATATTGAATTTCTTATACCTGAATATAGAATATCTGCCCTAAAAGTACGCAATTTTGTAGCATGTGCTGCACATTTTTGCCCTTATGCATTAGTCTTTTTTAGTTCCAAGACATGCAGTATATACATTAGTGTAAAAACTGAAGCCAAGGCTGGAAGTGATGAAAGAGAAGTACCACTGCTGGCTTCCATTGCAAGTGATGCATTATGTCTTTAGGTAGCAATAAAGGTAATAATTTCAGAGCTCTAAAATGAGCCTCTTAGATTTATGTTCACAAAATTTCTTCTCATTTTAACATTCTGAGCAACATAACGTCATTATCAAAGGTATAAAGTTACAACTTTACGAAAAAGTATCTGTGGGTACAAAGTACATGTTCAATAATCCCACCTGTTTTCTGCTTTGTAACAATTTCCTAAGTGCTCTAAGAGTCTATTCTGAACAAACAGAATCTATCATTTTATTGTATAATCTGATTATAGAAATACAATTTTTATTTTGAAACTTTCTGACTTAGATTTTTTAAAAAACAATTAAATTAAGAACTCAATTGTTAAAATATTTCAACATTTAAAAAAAATAACATTTCAGATATGATTTTTTATCTAGAAATTTGTTATGAAAGCAAATGTCAGGCTGTAAAAAGTATATTATTTTACAGAACTTTTAAAAAATTAGGTATTTAAGATTAAAACTTATTTATGAATTAAAAATCAATACATTTTATTGAAATTCTATTTCCTGAACAGTTTCTCCTAATATTGGCGGAATTCTATTCTACTAATAGAGACAAATTATCTATCCTTACACTTTTGCTTGTTGATCTGGCCAGCTCTTTCACTTGGACTGGTCCATAGGTGAACTAATTCCATAATTGTAAGTTTCAGGCTTGTAAATATCTTTTTTTCTAAAAGTGCTTTCTCACCTTGGCATTTTAAACTCTCTGATCTGGGTCTTAAAAGATATGTAGGCACCTCTCTCTTTACTTTCCCAGAGTCTCCAGGGCTGCTTGTCAGCTGCTACTCAAACCTACACTTACATAAATTTTGGTGCTTAATCTTGTGTGGGTCAACATTTGCAGAATCACTTTGGTGCTAAATCTGCTCTACAACAAAATACAGCTTCAGAGCCATAGGTTAAGCCAAGGCTTAAGAGTGTTCAAAGTGATTTCTCAAACTACATGGAAAAAATATTTTTTGTGATACTGTGATCTGATCACAATGCTGTGTTTAGAGCATTTTCGACACTGATTGACAGTGATACTTTGTTAAGATAAAAAGAGGAAATCCAGCTACACATGGAAGAACAACAGAGTGCCCCCAAGAAGAGTCTATTAAGACACAAGTAAGTTAAAGGTAAATGCAAAAGGGGTATTTAGCAAAAGGAGGGAGAACAGTCAAATGGTTTCAAGAGCTGCTGTTTGGCTAACACAGCCATGGATCCTGCCATTAAACAGGTAGATCATGACAACTCTACAAGCACTACATGAGATAGCTTTCTCAAAACTAAGCCAGGTATGTCCTTGACGTTGTGCTATCTCAGGTACTAAAATCAAAGTTGCCTCATTGGAAAAGACTGACAGGTTTCACTAGCAGACAACCAGGCTTTGAAGATGCTACTACCAAAGATCTGTTTGTCTCTGCGTCTCTTTTGTGTTGCCATCTCAAAAGCTCTGCTGGTACTGGTTCATTTGACTGTTCCTTGACCTGGCCCAACAAGATCAATTTAAGCAAGATTAGCTAAAACTGATGCTTTGAGATGATTCATTGTATTTTATATAAAGTAGGACTAGTGAACATTTCATTGACAGGATGTGAACTTGTGCAGGATGGGTACCAATGAACTTCTTGTAATGATAATGTTTCAGACTTTCCCATTTCATATTTTGGCAGGAACAGTGGGGTGAGGCTGAGGCCAGCATTAGCCCAGCTGTATGAATTGCTTCAATTATTTCTACACACCACTGCATACCACTTTAGAGGTTGGAAAGCTAGTAAAATCTTGAATGACACTGAGGTTTCTGAAATATTTGCAGTATATTTCAGTAATAAATATAGTGCAGAATTTAATTCTAATTTTCAGCTACCTTTGGTAGAATAGCTTTCAAATGTATGACAGATATTTATCTGATTATTCATATTTTATTTGCATTTATATATCAATATAACTTTATATATTAGAAGAATATTTTAAGCATAGCTATGTAGACATCAATATCTGCACAAGTAATATATATTAATCTATATACTTATATCTGATTTTTAAAAATAGTTTATGTTACTGTAGGAAAAAATCCCTCATAAATTTGTATTTAGTCTGAGACCATTTTAAGTCTACTGTTATTGTGACTGGGCTCATCCACTCCCTACATAATTTCTCCTTTTCTGTTGTCTACTTCTGAACCTTAATTCACTTAAATATACGCTTACTTCAAGAGCAATCAGAACCTTGTACGTACCCCATCATCTACAGTAACCAAAGTTGCTTTATAGTGTATCTGAGAACATTCCAGACATGCGTGTGTGCACACACACATGCTATGAGAGCTTGTGCTGTATGCGAAGTAATGGGCACAGCAGCAGAGTAAAGCATCCTTACTTTTGTGGTTTGAATTCCTTCAGTGGTTTGTTGGCACAATTTATGACAGTTATTTATATTCATTGCAGGCCTGTGGGAAGAACAAAGCTCGAAAGAGGGCTTGCTGTTAAGAGTTATCAGTCCCTAGAAAATGTAAATAAAATGGAAAATATTACTTTATTGTATTTTTTTTGCCAGTAGAACAATAATTACATTTAGTCATTGTTCTCACATTGAAAATAAGTTACATAATATTTGGAAAGAACTTATGAAGATTAAAAAAGTGATATATTGATTTTTTTTGCTTTGAATTTATTAAGGTGAAAAAATATCAAATTTTATGGAGCAAGAAAATTATTATTTTATGATAAATGTATTACAATATTAACAAAGTCAAAATCAGAAGTAAAAGTAAGAGCAAAGCATGCTAGTGAAGTTCCAAGCCACAGAAAATGCAACATAATTGGTGATTAAATATTTCCAGTAGGAAAAAAATGTGAAGACGAAAAGGTTTCCATAGCAATGCAGTACTCTTTCTCTTCAAGCAAAGAGGTTCTCTAGAATGAGAACACTCTCTAGCAAAAAATGAATGCAAATATAACGGTTTGATTCTGTACATTTATTTTATTATTTCATTTTATAAAACTTCAGAGCTATTAGTGAACTGGGAGATGAGGCTCTAAGGTATAGTGACTTGGCACATACATTAAATAAAACAGCATCAGTAGTAAAATAAGACATATCCACAAAAGTGATCAAATGCTGAAACATCACAATGTACACAAACTTTGCTAATGAAACACAGAAGCTCTTATTTTGCTTTATTGCATTCTTCTACCAACTGCAAGAATGGAGATAAAACTCAGATTTACCTCTGCACATTCCATGTTTCAAAGTTAGTTGAAAGTCTACACGGTTCTTGATGAAATAAATTCCAAGATTTGTGTTTTAAATAACGTTAGTGTATAAATAGTATGCTATGAGATATTATGATGGTGTAGAGTAGCCAGATCACCAAGTTTTGTCTTCATTTGTTCTACTTTTCTTCTTTCCCCGTGTCTTTCACAGCCAATACAGTAAGAACAATATGGAAATTGTTTCTGTTCCTAACTTTTAGGCATTAAGAATAATTATTCACCATTCCATAGCTCAACAGATCCTGAAATAAAATCTTGCTGTATACAAATGTAGAATATTCTTATTAACTATTATTTTTAATAAGGACACATTTTGTCATTTTGGTTGAACAGAAAAATACTTGACTTTCAGGTCCTTATTTTGGATTTTTTCTCCACTGAAACGTTTTTTTCCCCAGCATTCATTATTTTTAAAACATGTTAGGTAAACTCACAGGCCCACGACTGCCACTATACCATTTTAAACAAGAACATCACCTTGAATGCAGAAGACAGTGCAGAATCAAATTCTGTTCTTATGTCCATCACTCATGGACAGCAAACATTCTGAGAGAATAATTACTTTCTGCAAGAAAGCTAAAATTTATTCACATTTTACATCCATTTAATTTAATTCTTTAGCATGTGAATGTTACATGTTCATACAATGAATTTTTCAGATATGGTAAGCTGAGAGAACTGGTCTCACTGAAGTTAGCGCAAGATAAGCCTTTAATCTTCATACAAGAAGATTCTTATCCAAAAATTCACGTCAGCTAAAACACAAATATTATAACACAGATCTCTGTTGTGGTTAGTACTGAGTTTGTATTGTACCAAGGTAATAAGTTGAGTTTTAGTCTTGCCTGTTTCTTGTCTCGGTTTAGGCCAATTCTCTGCATTTTTGAAACCTCTTAAAATAAATATCTTTGCCACTGTGTACTGCTTTCTTATAGTCTGGGAATCTTTAGCTTGCTTGTGGTACTTAAAAAAAAATGTTTACCTTATGTGTTGCGTCCTTAGGGCCTATTTTGTTTAGTGACATCTTATGAGGAAAAGAAATAAAAGAAAAATAAAGAAAAATGTATTTTTATATTTTAACTCTCTTAAAATCTGTAATAGTTAACAAGTCACACAAAGAAAACCTTCATTCCTGGAGGTCAAGTCTGAAAAAATGTTTTGCAATATTTCATTCAGCTATGCGATACAATTTGGTGCGTCAAACAATATTCTGCTAATTGGTAAATTATAAAGAACAGCTGTCACTTTATACGAATGCACATGTATATTTGCAAAGCAATTCACTAATGGAGGAATATATTTCTCAGTGTAAATGAGATTTAGTAAAACAAATGAACAAAAATACTTCCTTTGGTAACAACATCAAAATTGGCATTTTCTCAAATTAAAAGCGGTAAAGAAAAGAGATCCGATCAAAGATGATACCTGTTTAGGTCTACTCAGAACTCAAAATCACTGATTTTTTTTGAATATAACATAAGCAATTCCAAATTAAATGGAGAAATGTCTGTATGGAAAGACGTACATACCAGAAAAAAATTATACTTGTATGACATAGTTCTTTAAGTCTGACGCAAATCTCATACATAAATTCACTCCAGAGGTATGCTATTAATTCACAGGGAATCAATCCAGGTTTATCTTGATGTTGCAAAGACTGGAAATACGTTCTTAGACTTATAAAGCAAATTTTAGTAAGTTCTCTAATTGTGTTAAAACAAGTGTGTTTAGATGGATAAAAGATTAAAGAACTTTAGTGTCAGAGATTATATAAAGTATGTCTAAAACAAGACTGGGGATACATTTTACTCAAGGGGTACCTATTTGAACACTTGACTCACTTTTTCCTTCCAATTTGTGATTTAAGTTAGTATACATATGTTTTGCTTTCCCTTCTTGCTTTTAGATTTCAATGAAATTGGAGAGAGGAGTGAATTTTGTGCACCACAGAATGCAGAGAATAGCTTTTGCATCTGGGTGCATCTATTGTTTCCTGATAGTCTGGTCTTTTGGGACTGTGAAGCTCCCTAAGTGCTCAATTCTTGTAATATTAATTGGCCACTGTTACTAGTGTTCTAAATCTTCTGATTTCCTATAACTGTGGACTCCAAGAATTGCCTTCTTGTCTGTTTTGTTGTTGACTCCATAGTTCGCTGTAACAAACTGGGAACTGCTTCTACTACAAGGATGACGTCTGTTAGCAATGTGTTGTGAAAGATTGTATTCTAGTCTTCTGGAAGGTCAAAAAGTTCCACTGAAGCTTGATAATGATTTGATAATAGCTTGATAATTGCCGCCTGGGACAGTCTGCTTTACATGAAAGCATTGCTCAGTGACTGGACAGGGCTCTGAAAATTCCTTTCTAATTATGATCCATATTTTTTTCCTCTGCTCATCATGTTCCACAGTATCTATTCTGGTATCATTTGCAGTATTTTTTCTTTCTGTGTCAACAAAACTTTTTAACATAATTGCCAAATTTTAGCAATATGTTTGCAACCTAGTGCCCTAACGTGAGATAAAGAACAGAAGTTAATAAACAATAGAGTTTTGGGACAAAAATTGCTCTGTAATTACTTCTAAATTTGGTCTGGACCTATAATGCTATGATCAGTTAGGGAATTTCACCTCATAAAAACAATAAGCATTTTGAGGTCTCAGTTTCGCAACACTTGTAATTCTCTGCTTCCTAACATATTCAAACAACAACAAAAATGTGTAAAAAGAGTAAGATTCTCAACTAGGCTTTTGTGAACTCTGTTTCTTCTTGTTAATTACCACAGGCAGCCTTCTTAGTGAACGTGGGGAAATAAAATACTTAAAGAAAGATTTATGTCATTCTGAAGTATCTTGCAAAAAATACTAGATGGCTGATTTCCTAAAAAAACCCTATATTTCTCTTAATTTACTACAAAAGGCACTTATAATGGTTCTCAGCTCTCAGAAGGAAGACACGATTGAGGGCTTTTTGATGGTTTGTTAGTTTTAACTTTTGTGGATACTTTGCATGTCATTTTGTATGCTTTCTTTACTTTATAACTCAATATAGCACCACTCTCAATAATTACTTATCCGTTCCTTTAACAGGCATTACTTTTATTTATTTGTAAAAAAAAAAAAAAAGTGTTTGGGACTGACTTCAAATGAGACTTCTTAAATGCATTTAATTTGCACAGTAAAGATATTTATAAGCATTTTCAGAGGCATATTCCTACCTGGAGGACTGTGGAAGTTTTGCAGATTAGAGACCTATACATTTAAAAGTAATAAATACATTACTGAATATGTGAGGATAAATAAATACATTATTGTGCAATTTTGAATAGTCCAAAATAATTTTAACTTCTACATGCATATTGACCATGACATACATTTTTAAAGAGAATTGAGATATATTATATGCATTATGAAGTGTACAGCAGATGACATGTCAAATCAACAGTTGCCATTTAACAGCAAGAAGTTTTATGCACTCACAAACTATATGTATATTATCCTTCTACTTATTCCCTTTTTTTTGCAATGTATTTTTCAGATGATAATGTATGAAAATTTTCAGACTGCCTGCTAAACAACTGTCTATTCTTCACCAAGCATGGCTATTTATATTCATTATTTAATGCCAGGTTCTCAACATAAAGAAAAAGAACATTAAAATAACACCCAAAGGTACATTTTAGCAGTCCATGGGATTATTTTTATTCATCTGTCAAAGTCCATATCCACATTGGTGAAATCCAGAAAAACATTCTCTAAAAGCCATATAAAAAGGATTTGTTTTAAATCACTGGAATACAGAAAATAGGGCATTAAGGCTAAAATGTCACTCTTCAATGAGCCTTCTGTGCTTAGGTTTTGCAGTTGACCTAAGAAGCTCAAAACACAGAGGAATGAGTTTCATTCACTTGACTTAGGCAAAGCAAATACTGCAAATCTTTGGAATACTGACAGCATTAGAAGAAAAAAAACAAAACAACAAACACCACACACACGATAATGCTTTGACTGTATTTTCTCTTTCCCTCTGTTCATGTTGCATACCCAGTGTAACTGAGAAGCAAGATGTGGTAGACTCAATAGAAGCAGCTGAAGATGTGACTCTTCCATGGCATGTTCACCCTTTTCCTCTCTGGAAATTTCTTCCTCTTTAGCAAAAGTGACAAAACAGTGAACAGGTCAGCAGCCATATTTTACAGTCTCAGGTCAAACACTGATGAAAGCAGTTGATACAACACAGATGACCGAAGTCTGGGGTGGTGAAGGTTCTGGAACATAGGGCCAGCTATCCAGGCAATATGTAGATAACCCCCCAGAGAAAAAGGTACACAGCGGAGCAGTAGCGTCGTAAAGCATCAGAGCTAGGTCTCCAAAATGCTTTGACTGAAATCCTTGAGTTGTAATAATATGAGAAGACACACGTTTTAAGCTATGTAAGCAAAGAAAGTGGGGTGTTTTTTTTAGAATGTCAATATGCTAAATTGTACACATTTCTATCACAGAAAAATAATAGTATCTGTGTGGTTAGTCATAATGTGACAATAAAACCTACATATAGGTAACTTCAGAGTGGAAAAGACTCAGAAAGAAGAAAGCATCTCCTGTCTAGACAGTACCATCTGATATCTTTGAGATATGTTTCACTGGCCTTAATCTTTATGGTTATAATTGAGACAATTGATTCTTTTTACTATTATTTAGTAACATTAAAATAATGTATTAACTTTTAAA
This sequence comes from Pterocles orientalis, assembly GCA_011057875.1. NCBI lineage: Eukaryota > Metazoa > Chordata > Aves > Pterocliformes > Pteroclidae > Pterocles > Pterocles orientalis. Next base: position 752,772 of record WKFP01014237.1, read on the forward strand.
TACAAATATATTGTGTATTTATAATTAATTGGTATACACCCCTGAAGTTCAAACTGTCTTCCCTTTCTTCTATCACTTATCAGGGATTCTGTCGACAGTGTGAGACACTAGGAAATGCTTCTATCACACCAATGTACTACATTAACAGTGTTTATAGAAACCTCAGCAGGTTTCTAAAGTATTTCTTCTCCTATTCTCCCTGGCTTTTCTGTAGTCAAGAAATTGAACACTGTTAGGTGTTCTAATACATTTATTTTAAAGATGACACAGGACTGGAGTGCTTTGATGTTTGCTAGCTATTCTGAAGTCTCTCTTGACACAAGCCAAAGGTTAAAGCAGAAAGAAAAGAAAAAAACATATTTGCACAATTTAAATGTAAACATCCCATTTATTGTTTTGAAAAATGCAAAAAAGTTACTACTTTGTTATGCACATTTTACCTTTAATATGAACAACTCTCATATTAAATTCCTGAAGCAGAATGGTCTATTATACCAATTTAGAATGTGTTCCTTTCATTCTGTCAAACCAGATTAAAGACCACTAGCATGAGAGATGCCTACATTTACAATAGATCAGATAACAGTACTGCTGCTTGAAAGTGTACTTTTTCTATAACGAAAAACTGTTGGTCACTTTTTTTTCCTTCAGAAAACTAACAAAGTGTTTTTTTTTTCTTTCTCCGTCTTTCACAAATTTCATAAGCACATCTCGAATATTAGAAATGTGCTCATATATTTTCTCAAAGTTTGGGACACCAAAGATGGGACAAGAACGATTAAGACCAGAATGCCTTTACCTTCTTAAAGCCTCTCTAAAAAACTTCAGACAGAATTATCTTGTTAGCCTTCTACTTTTTACACAGTGCTGTAATAGGAGCAGCATCACTGAAGTGTTCCACAAAGCTCCTATAATATCCTTAGAGTTCTGTGAAAGCCTGAGTTTAGACATTTGGGTCAATCAACAATGGCCTTCAAATTTAAGGGATTGGCATACATTTCTTCCTCTATCTCCCAAATTATTTTTGAAATATATTAGACTGATTTCCCCTTTGAATAGTGTGAAGTCTCTAGGTAGACTTCCCCAAATAATTCCACGATTTCTTTAGTTTGTTTCCAGTTTCAGAAGGTGGTAATATCATCAGTACGAGTTTGTCATGACTGTGTAATCCAGACAGTGTTTAGCTTACCTGCCTCAATATACAGCTGAAGTACCAGTCAGCCTTTTAACACAATCTTGTCTCACATTACCAATGAGAACAGGTTTTATTCTTCCTGTGTGGAAAGAGGGCTTTCCAGTTAAATCCAGTGTGCTGCCATTGTTTTCTGTATGTAATCTGGTGGGCCATACAAAAAAGTAATGCATCAGTCACAGTGACATGCTGACTCCAGTGATTTACACGTTACCGTATCTTACTATTTCCTCACAGTATTCTCAGATACAGTTCTGCATCTGTATTGTATCAGAGAATTCAGTTATAAAGATATAGTTATAGACCCCTACGCTGACATTTTTCCTACTTCTTATGTATCTGTTTCACAAACGACTACAAAACCTCCATGCCTGAGTCTGTATCACTCTTTGGACCACTCGGAGATGTGGTCAAAAATCACAAAATCAGTTAGAACTTCCCTTTTTTATCTTGTGCTTAGTTTGAAATCCCTTCTCCCTGCTGCATCTGAAGTAACAACCACCTCCCAGCTGTGATAGGATTTTAACGAACTGACATACACATTTGTTCCAAAAGGGTTTTGTTTACTTTATTAGTAATCTCCAGAAAACTTTTCCCAACAATACTGCATCTGCTGATATTTAACAAGAATTAAGATGGACTTCAAGCCGTAAGTAAGTGTTTATATAAGCTTTTATTATAAATTATCTTTGGAATTCCTTGACAAGTTACTGCTCTACAAATTCCTCATGTAATGTAAATTGTTATTGACCCACTGAGTACATATAATGACTGCTTCAGACTCTTGTTCAGTGCTACCCTCCCCAAAATCTCCAATAACATTCAAAAAATTCAATTTTTTAATGTAGATAGTTGATTAAGTCGAATTGTATCGCAGGTTATCTGGGGAGGGTAAGTACAACAAAATTGTAACTTAAACACTTGCTGTTTCAGCATATTAGTAATCTGCACTTAAATGCTTCTTTGAATCTCTCAACCTATTTACTTTACTGCATTTAGTTTCACAAATCCTTAAAAACCAGAGTAAATAAATGTATCCCTTGTCTGATAGTATGTATGTCCACCTTTAATGGTCAGTGAAATATAACTCCTGCCACTCTTTCAATCTCTGCATTAGGAAAAGGTCTGAGTTTGCAGAGAAAATAATGTCACATGACCACAATCACAGTTTTTCCCCTTCTATGGTGATCATAGAGTAAACCAACAATACCCATCAAGACTCCATGGAATGGCTTCTATAAAGGTGTGAAGGCAGCTTCAAGAAAACATTTGATTTTTCTTCTGACATGTCTGACAATGTTAATTTCTGATAATATGCAATAGTTTTTCTTTCTCTATGCACATCATAACAATATTTGATTAAGCCTTTCATAAGTTTTATCTAGGCTATGCACGATACCTGGTACAAACTCTTGATAGATTATAGGTATATTTTTCCTAGATAAATGCCTCTGTACAAGAACCAACTTCTAAGAAGAGTATCTCCATATTTTTTCTTAACATTTTGGGCTTAGAGTCATAGCTTGGTAAGTAAGAAAGCTTTTCCAGGTTCTGAGACAAATTCTACAGAAATATTGCCTATACTGATCTAGGTTCATCCAGTCCTGCTGGCTCCTTGTCTCATGCATATCATATTATGCTTGAGTATGCCTTAGGAGTTCTTTAATTTCCTTTTTCCTGATTGTAATGTTACTTCTGTAACATAACACTCTTTCCCTTCCCATACATATTTGTCTCCCTGAAGCCTAAAATCACACAGTGGATATGTCTTCCACTGAAAATTATTGGATTAACTAAGTAAGACAGATTTTTAAAAAATCACCACAAAAGTATCATCTGTCACCTAGGAAAATCACTCTGTCCTTATAACTTGCCATGCACATGCATCTTTCTCCTTTGATCTCACATCCCAAAGCTATGTGTTGGAGCTATGCATCTTCCAGTCACTGGAGAAAGAGACACAAGAAAGTTTTAGTCTAGGAGATTTAAACACAACTGTAACAGATGATTCTTGTTGTGAAGTACCTCTGTACTGTTTGTAATGATCTGATACGATACAGCATTTGCCATTTCCACAGAGTGAGAGGGTTCCTGAATTGAAAGTATGAGTTTCCACAGTTGAAGATAAGGACTTAATAATCCATCTGTAATAACCAGGTGAGTGTAATAGGTGATGTGGATCAAACGCACAGAGGACGAATAATACCAGGATTGCACTAGCACTGCAAATAAGGATGTCTGTTGAGAAAAAAAAAATGCAAATATCTTTTGAAACAGTGTGATTCACTAAATGCAGCTAAAAGTTATTTTCATACCACCAATAGAACACACCAGCTGCCTGAGATACCAAACCCATATTTAATGTTCTGATTTGCTTTGTGCCTGCATTGAAATATGTGTCAGTCTCCAAATTCTAAGAAAAGTTACGTCTTTGTGTAAGATGCAGGACTATGCATATTAATTGGACAGGATAAATATTTACAAACATAGGAAAAGAACACCCATAGTTAGAGCAGTTGTATTAGATAATACCCAAGGGCATTAGTTGTTAGGATAAAAACACAGATACATACATTCCAAAATTTGTACATACGATAGATTTGCTGGTGGGTTCTGGGAAGGAAAAGTGCTCTACCGCAGTATGTAAATGTGGGTAGCTCAGAAGGCCCAGAGGTATTTGTGCTGTTCTGTGACCTATTTTGTTATATGTTCATCAATATATATGAAACTGAAAAATTACGAGTTGGTAATAATTTTTTTTTTGTGATAGCTGATGGTTCTGACAGCTAAATTCAGTATAATAGCTTAGTACTGCATTTCTTTACCATCTAAAATATTAATACAAGCTAGACTAAATATCACTTCTAAAGTCTATATGGCCCAGAGGTTATTAAGAAATCCTGGTTTTGTCTTCAGGGGGTTCAATCGACTTTTCATACCTGGAGATAGCTTTTGTGCTCTCAGCTTTTGAAGGATGGATCTTTTCCAAAGCAAAGGCAGAGGAATGTTAATAAATCACATCTTTATGAAATATTCATTAATTCACTGTGTTCTTTACAAAGCTGCTGCCAAGGCAGTGCAGGGTGACGAATTACATTTTACACACACAGGAAATGGTTGACAAGATACATTGTCTGTATAGAGGGTTTCCTGAATGGTCACATACAAAGCTAACTAACAAAAGTTGTTTACAATATTAAGCAAGCAGGGCAAAAATGCAGCTGTCTATATCTCTGCCAAGTTCCTGTACCTTCACTTTTATGAAGAGTTTTCCCTCCTGGCTCAGTTCTACTTTTTTTCTTGTAATAAATTTTGTTCTTATGAGGTGCTTTACTTAGAATGCCAGTGGAATGAAGTCAGATGGTAAGAAAAAAGTAAGCCAGCCTTGTGGCCTTTGTTACATCTTATAAGAGCATGTGGACTTGCCTTAAGGTCTCTCTTATTCATGTCAGCAGTCATCAGAAACAGACTGCACAAAAACAAGTTGAATGTTTCTTCACTAGAGAGTGAAATGGAATCTCTTTCTTGATTGCTTCTTTCATCTCTTTAGCACTCTGAAAGCAACCCCTGGGTAGCAAGGACACTGGAATCAGTATGACATGCTCCATCTTGCCCACAATTGAGCCCTAACACAACATCGGGCACATCTTTCATTACACGGTATGTATCTTTCAACTGGGTCAGTAAAGAGGAGTGACATAGATTTACAAAGAGTCAAAGGCAAAGTTTGCAGAAAGTAGCCATTAAAATGTAATGGAAATCTTTCTCTTCAGGGGAGTGTACAAAATGTACAAGAACGGGGTTTTGTCCCAGACCTGAAAGGAAAGACAAAATGGAAGGACTGTGATTTAGTTAGACTGCATCTTTATTAATTCATCTGGGAACTATGAAGGTCATCTTAATCGTTTCCACTTCCTGGAGGGCAAAACCCTCCAGACTCAAACTCTACACCCTCTGGACACTTAGCAGGGCGTTTGGGGACTCATCGCTCTCTGCTTATATGAAGGTGAAGGGGCTGCTGAAAAAAACAATATCCCCCAGTCTGTCTAAGTATCACATATTTCAACAGTGTCTAATTCTGTTCCTGAAATTTTCTTGGTGCTGGTTCTATCCAGGACCATTCTCAGTTCCCATAAACTGAGAATGAGATTCTCTATGAGTTTTCCTTGATGATACATCAATTTTCTTGGTTATCTTTGTTCACTCAAAGAAGATTCCTTAACAGTTCACTGTCTTGTCTAAATATACATATATATATATATTGTCTGGGAAGAGGAAAATGTAATACTTTCCATTTGTTCATCTTTGCACTTTATTTAACACTAGAGCTCTTGTATAAAAACATTTGAGCAGAATGGAATCATCCTATAAGCAGTCAGAAGTCTCAGAGAGCACAGGTAATGTCTTTCCCAAGCAAAGCTTGATTGCAACCCAGCAGAGTGCCTGTGAAAAAATATTCCTGACACTTTGTCATCTACCAGAAGCTCTGTTATTTCCTTTGACAAGAGCCATAGTGCATGTCTTTCAGCTGCTTGTCATCCCAAACCTTAATAAGTAAATTCCTTATCTTTCTGATTTGACTGCGATGCCTGGTCAAGGCTTTGTTTAACCTCCTGTACTTGGTGCATGCTGTCTCCTCTCCTCTCTACTCCCTCTTCAGCCTCTGATGTTCCTGGCTACAGTGTCTGACACCTCCAGTTCCCAGCATACACACACTCTTTTACACGGGGTTCCTAACTGGTATGTGACCCCAACCTATGCACTGTACTTTTGACCAAATTTAATGATTGCCTGCCCAGATTTTTTTGAAGACGCTTTATACCTTTTGAATGTATCCTGTGTGACTACATTGCAAATATTGCAGCTTTTATCTCCAAAGATGCAATGACTGAATCAAGATTTTCCAAACTTCAGAAAAGGCTAGCTTACTAGGGTGCTTTTTTATTTTGTTGATACTGTTACTATTGCTACAGGTTTATTTTGTGTTTATTTTTGCATCTTAACTTCCAAAATACGTGCACAGTTTGAGAACAGTATGGATGCCCTACCCTAAAAATAAAATAAGCTCCTTTTGTTCTGTACTAGCTTCCATAAACAATGTTTGTGCTTGATTTCAAAAGTATTTTTTTAAAAACAAACCCTGAGGATTACCTTTTGTATTAGGTAGGTGAAAAAAATTATCTGATGGCCTATCTATTTTAAAATTGGGAATAACTGTTCTTCTCTTACCTCTGTCACAAGTATCACTTGTGTCGCTTTATATCTGCTGGCTGATGAGAATATTTTGAATTCTGACTTAAGTTTGTGACGGTGAACAGTGTATCCTAGAGTTAAGATATCTAGATTTATCCACTAAAGATCAGATCAGAGTCTAATCACGTACTTAAAGAACATGTGAATAGGTTTTAAGGAACAACTTGAATGGGTGTTAATACATTTTAAAGTGCCTACCTGAGGCCAAACCCAGTTGATCACCAAACAGATCTTATTTGCACATAAATATGGAATACCTTGTGTTTTCACAATTAACATGAACGTAATTAAGAAAAAATAATTTAAAATAGCAATTCAAACACAAGAACTTGTGTTAGGAACAAGAGAGTAAGGTATTAATTCTTATTTGTTTCTTTTTCGCATCCATATGGGTTTCTGTTAACCTACATATAACGCACTTATTTTGGAGCAACAAAATGCAGTCCCCTAATCATTTTGGGTCAAATTCTCCTGAAATTCACTATTATCACCACATTGAAGTTCATGAGCATAAACTAGAAGAATTTACAGGCACACTGTCTACAGTAAAAGTACAAACATTTTCCTTTATATAGCAGGGGCTTGAGCAATGAATGGAGATTTTCAATAGTATTGAAACACATGATAATTAAAAATAAGAAGTCCAAGAAGTAAGTCTAATGGGAAATGTTCTGCAATTTGTTTCAGTTTCTAAGGTCAATTTTTAACAAATTCAAAAAAATTTTCATTTGAATCATTTCAGCTCCCTAGGGAACATACATCATTGAACTATCACTGAAGCATGTCGTCTGACTTTTCCTCTGCTCGTAATCTCCTCCATCCTTGAAATGTCCCCTATACTGAGGTTACAAAAAGAGAGGTAGAGGAACTAATTTGGATATCCATATGCCTTCCAGCAATTGTGGGAGATTTTTGTACACTTGACACCAGCTGAGCTGGACAAATTGACCCAGGAAATGTGTCCCTGAACCTTTATTCCTCTCTGCTGAGTGAAGATAGTCCCTCACTGGACAAATTAAGTCCCCATGCCCTTTATAAAGTTGTCTACAGAATGTCAAATGAAATAGAAAGTTACATAATAAGTAACACTTTCATTGATTTTACATGTTTAAAGCAAAAGAGAAACTTTTTGATCAAATTAGATTTTGTTATTTTTCTCCAAATTTAATTTCTTTCTGTGTGTCTTTTATTTTTATTTTTATGATAAATAGCACAAGCTAATTGAGGGCTTTTGAATTAGGGTTTCTGATACCAATACGCAAATATTCATGCTACTGACGCTGACATACTTCTTCCCTCGTTTTACTTTGTGAAATGGCTACCTTGAATCTACCGTACTATTTTGATAGTATTTTATTCACAGATATTTATGATGCTGAGTTTATTTCAGCAAATTCAAACTTTGAGGCTTTTTGACTCAGCTCAAAAAGGTGACGCTGTAACCTCACAAGAAACAGATTTCTGTAGGCTTTTTCAAGATGATAGCAGTATCATTATCAGCTAAAGACACGGGGTTGCACTCTGCAAATTATTAAAAATATGATGAAAACTTTCCTTTTTTCTTTGAGCTCTTATAGTCAGAGATGTAAATTGGCTATATTAGCTCCCAAACCTGATTGAGAAACCCATGTCCTAACTTTTACCATCAGTTCTCCCAATATGTGCCCACTCCTGCAATGACATTGCAGTCTGAAAATCTGAAATGTGGACTAGAGTATTGCTAAGGCCATATCTCAAGAGGAATTTAACAAAAAATTAGGTCTAGTAATGAGGGAAAACAGTGCATCACTTTTATTTTCAACATCTTTCTATATAATGACTTTCTTACAAAACAGCAAAAGCCAGGGATTCACACGTTTACTGCATATTCACCCACAGATAGCAAAAGGCACTGTTGCCATTTTGCCACACATGTGCTTTCCTTTTGCTTCAACAGAGGGTAGAAGGCCTAAGAATACCTTGAGGGTAAAGATTGTGTTGAAAATCTGTATCTGCACTAACGACATAAGTTTTGAATTAAAATATGTATATAGATTTAATCTGAAAATTGCCTAAAAAATGAGTCATAGTCACCACTAAACACTATCATAAAATTCAGGAATAAAGCAGAGCTTGGGGGAAAAAAATACCTTTAGAAAGAAAATATGTGTTGAAGGCAGCAAATGGCAAATGGTGGTGATAGCCTTTACAGGTCTTGAAGTTTGATCCTTCACAGTGTGTCTTGAAGAATCTAGTAGTGGTGATTTATGACACCACTTTATGACTTCAGAAGTTGTGTTGCTGGGTTTCTGTTTGGAATTTATTCTCTGGAATTGCCTTAAGAGTTGAATAGGCACTAAATATAAAAACCCTCCAGTGTATTTTTCCCAAGGAGATATTTCTACATATATGTGAGCAAATGCACAATAATCCAAGCAACATTAACTTGTTGCTTTTCTGAGCCATACCCCTTGGTGTCTGTTATTATGAGCTCATCAAATATGTTAGTGCTAGTCTTTTCTTGCTTAATGTGAAAAAAACCTCAACAACTCAGACATGGTGGAGAGAGTGCAATAAGCAGAGGACTATTATCAGCTGGTATTTCTTCTTATATGAACAAAATATTATGAAGATTATCCCTATGTACTGTTGCTTCTCCCAAAAGAAGCAGCACAGAATGTAGTATGCAGTAAGTAAAAAGCCTCAGATACGTGAATCAGTATGTTTCCTTCTTTGAACCCTTGAGTAATCTTGAAAGAAGTACTTGAAATAAATAATTTTGAAAGAAATAACCTTGAAAAATTACCTTGAAAGAAAGATTGCATCTTTTTTTCCCCCCCTTTTTCATGCCTAACCTGTGTTACTGAGCTGATTCAGCTGTGAATGTGTTACTTGATTCAACTTCAACAGAGTAACAACAATGCAAATACGAGAATTGGGAGCAGACTTCCTGAACAATCCAAGAGTAAATTGTTCACTGGACCGATTGCCCTCCTTGGAGAAAGTGAAAAATAGTCTCTCTTCCACTAAGTGTCTTTTTCTCTGAATGTTATGTTATCTACAAAGATAAAGTGTGAGTTTGTAACATCCAAGATGTCCCAGATTGAAGGTTTAACTGCCATGCCATACTTAAGTGCTCAAAGATTTCTTTCTTTTTTTCCTTTTGTTGTTGCAGCAGTCCTTTTGCAAAGAGATACAGAAGTGCTTCTTCTGGAATTTTATGTCTTTTGGTAGTTGGAGTTTTCACATAGATTTATAACAAAGGTATGGTTAACAGAAAAGATGGTCTATGATTCATAGTTGTACTTTACTATTTGCTAGGTTGTGAGGATGGGGGTAATAATTATGTTTTGAAAGTTTAGAGGTGGCATTGCTGTGGGGTTGGAAGCTCAAGAAAGGAAACAATAGACATGGTTTAGGCATCAATTTAAACTTTTTTTTCCTTTTTAAAGTTTCATCAGTAATTTGTGAGTCAGACATTATAATCTCTGCTAGAGAATCAGGGATTCTTGAAATGTTGGCTTAGAAAAAGGCTATCAAAAGTCCGCATCTGTTACTAAATTCTGGCACAATTTGGAGTAAGAGGATCTAGCACAGTGTATATCCAAATCCTGCGTCAAAGAACAGGTGGGGAGAAGACATTTCCTGCTTTACAAATGTGGAACTTTCCCTTGGTTTTAGCGAATGTATGGGAAGAAAAGTGTTTAAATTGTCTGCAGACCCCCTTCTCTTTTTCTGGTTTGCTCAAGAGTTTAGAGAGAGATGCTCAGGGCCTCAGGTGAGGTGAAAAGAAGGAATCTTCCCTAATGCTATTTCATTTAACCGGTTTGGAAAAGCAAAGCAAGCCTATTACTTATATTTGAAAGACAAGGTTTTCCTGGGTGCTGGCTAACACCCATTGCAAACGTCTGGGATCTTTGATGGTATAGAAAGTTCCAATATGAAAAAAAAATGTACATATATATATATATACTGCTCATCTGTAATCTTTCGTGCCCCCTACCACTAGTGAGTCTCTTTAGTACTATACCGTCCCATTCATATTCTATCCTTTTCACATAAGCCATCATCTCACCATCAGAGCCTCTGGGCTCTTCCATGAATTGCTGTTGAAGTCCCTTCGCTCCCAAACTCTGCTTTCTACCAAAGCAGTCTAAGAAAGAAAATCTCCAAATATCACAGATAGTGCTGTACTGGAATCTCTTGACCTTATTTTCAGGATTCAATTAAAAAAAAAAAAAGTCATCATCCTTTCAGTTCATCAGTGCTGACTGATTAATGTTATCTTCCAGTTTGATCACCCAGGTAGAAAAACAGTATAGTACCTATACATGACTAATTATTGCAGGTTGGTTGTGAAAATTATCAAGACTCAATTTCTCCCATGTTAACATTCACCCCTGACAAAAACAGATGGGAGCAACATGCCCATAAATTAGATGGGACCTCTGACAGGAAGGGTTCAATTTAATGGTACAGGATTGTACCTCTGGTTCAGTAGTCACAGTATGTCCCTTGAAGCCAACAAACTAGCAACTGATTGCCTTCAAAGCTTTTTTTTCCCGCCTTTTCTGCATATGAGCCTTCCCATCACTCTGTTGAATGTACATGTAGTGTTCTAGAGACAGAAACCTTATATCAATGGCATTTTCAAGTTTGTTTCCTGAAGGTAATAGACATTGTGCACTACCTGTGGAAGATGGAGAAATTAATTTTAGTGATGGGACCATTAGAACATAGTTTGGACTCCTACAACACAATTTTAAAATAGACCTTTTGTGTTTATGGAATTTTTGGTGCAATTTTGAGAACCTCTGTCTCCAAAGACCATTTTTGGTTCACTTAAAATCCCAGTGACAAAAAACAGTTTCAGGGAAATCCATATGGAAAAAAGGAATACAGAGGACATACCTTATAAACAGAAGGATTCTTTTCAACCTTAATTGTATAAAGTTATGCTGTGCCTGTGTGTGTTTGTTCTTGAAATCTTTATTCACTGTTGGATAGCTACCAAAAATTAGAGGTGGGAAGGAGACAATATCTTTCTGAATGTCAATGTTTGGGATAATCAAACAGTTGATGTTTTCAGTCAGGAAACAAAATCTGATTATTTATAAGATTTTACAGAATCTTACATAATTAGTTTTTTTTAATTATTTGTGAACTTTTTTTCTACTCTGTTCTAATGAAGCAGATGTGAAATATTGAAAAGCAAGCTGAAAACAGGTATCAGACACCAAGGATATTTGGGGTTATTAAACAAAATGTGTGCTTTTGTGTGAGTGTTTCTGTATGCATGTGTAAAAGAGGGAGCAGAAATAAATATCTACCATTTCTTTGTTGCATTCATCTCTTCAACTGTATAAGCAATTCTTTGAGGAGGCTGCTGCATGAAAATTCTGCTTCTGATTTTGTTACGTTACTGTAACAGCAGAGGTAAAGACCCAGCAGAAATCTCCTGAGATTCAAAATTAACAAACAATATTTTTTACATTTTAACACTCCCTTGTGCTCAATTAATATCTTATTTTAGAACCTGAGTGTGCTGGTTAATCAGTCAGTCTTTAAACATTAGTGTTAACACTGCTGTCCTAAACCACTACCATTAGCCTGCAATGCAGCAAATTGTTGACAGCTATAACAAAGCATCACATCTTGCTGTCTTGTAAGCCTAGGATTCTGAAATGCTCTCTGTTGCTCCATAGTTGAACAAATACTATTTCTTTTTAATACTGCCACTCAAACCAATCAGAACAATAATCCAGAATTGATTTCCTCAGTTTGCTTTCTTAAGTAATACCTATGAAGTCTGCTTACCTGCCAAATGTTTGAATCTATTTGTGTTTAATTGTAGCCTATGATCCATGAATGTGTGAAAAAGTAGGCAATTTCTTTGCTGTGTAAGTGATCTTCTGTCACAGGATAACAAATGCTGCTGGATGAAATGTTGCTGCATTGTTGCTTCATTTCAACTGCAGTTTCACAGCATTGTATTGATGAAGTGCAAAAGTTGTATATCTAGTGATTTTTAGCTCTAGATTAATGTGATCTGCAGTGCAGTAGTCATTCAACTGACTGATTTTCCAACAGAAGGCTGGTTTGAGTTTTCCCAGTTTATAGCTACATAAATTGAATCTTAGTCTTATGTGGAAGCATCATTGATTTAAAAGTTATTATCAGTACAGATCAAAATACTGATTAACTCCTGTGCAGCTAATTTTCATGTCTAAGAGTTACACATGTGCAGTGGCCTGCAAAACCATTCAAATATCACATTAATACCTTTAAAAATAAAGCACTTCACGAGAGGAAACTTTCCACAACATTTGAAGACAGGAGCTGCTAAAAGCTAGAAACTAGGCTATAAAGATTGTTGGTCTGAACTGACGGAGCACTATCATTTTATTTACCTTTTTTTGTATTGGTCTGGGTTTTTTTTTTATTGCCCCCCCCCCCCCCCCCCCC
>WKFP01014237.1:765680-778042 GCA_011057875.1 Pterocles orientalis
CCCCCGTTGTAAACACTGACCCAACCTTTGTTTTCATTAATAGACTTTGTTGTTCATTTCAAGAAAGCAGAACATCTGGATAAGTATTCATAAGTAAAGTTTCATACTGTAGTCCTTTCCCAGGGAACATCAGAATTAACCAAGAGCAGAAAACGAAGATTTGCTTTTGATGAAAAAAATGCAAATATGAAACACCTCAAGCTGCAGTTTCAAGTGCACTGTCAGCTAGCACTGTGGCCTTAAGCAGCAGTCCTGACCTCCTTCTCTACCTGACAGCTTATTCTCACCCTGCTTTGCTTCCTCCCTTGGGCTAGCAGAAATGTTTGTGCTGCTGCTCATTGAACTAGATCAGGGAACCAATCAGAGGTAAAACTGCTTTTTTTTTTTTTCAGATTAATTTTAACTCAGATCAGATTCTCAATTTGGTTCACCACAGGATTGTGTGAGCAGGAAAAGGCTGCTAGCCCATGGGAAAGAAAGGGTGAAATTCCAATTCATGTGGCGTAAGTATTATCTTAAACTGTGGTTCCAGAGTCATCATGAATTTGCTTCATTCCTGCTCTTCACATACCCAGAAATTTGAAACCTCCTGTTTGAGCCCAACTCCTTGATTTAACTTTTGATTATCTAAGGTTTGTTTTTTTTTTTTTCCAGAAAAACCACTAAACCTTCCCAGCTATCCATGACATTTTTACTCAGCAAGTATATGCGTAAACTGTGTGATTTACAGTAAAAACATAATACAGTGCACAGAGAAAAAGTGTTCGGTCTCATGACATCAGCAAGTATTTTTTAAACATCCTCTCAGAAACTTAAAGAGTTCCATTTTAAAAACCTTTTTTTTCTCAGCTCTTATTGTAGCTTTGCTAGAGAATCTCTCTGCTCTGATGGAAGCCATCTTCTATCTCCATGCCTAAAATTATTCTATGCATTAAAAAAAGTGTTTCAGCTTGGATTTGAACCCAGGCTTTTGCAGAAATCACTAACATTGTCTTGCAGAAAACCTTGGGAAGCATGTAAAACTGAGATATCACCATGCTTTGAGAGTGTTAAGCAACTTCAAATTGTTTCAAATTATGCTAGTGTATTTGGTTTATGTGACAAGGTTTTGGCAGCGGGGGACTGTAGGGGTGACCTCTGTGAGAAGACACTAGGGACATCTACATGGTGGGCACAGCCAGTTCCAGCTGGCTCCAAACTGGACCTACTGCTGGCCAAAGCTGAGTCAAATCAAAGATGCTGGTGGTGCCTCTGTGATAACATATTTAGAACAGGTTAAAAAGTGCTGTACAGCAGCTGTATGAGAGAGGAGCAACAAAAATGCGAGAGAAACAAGCTCATAGACACCAAGGACAGGGAGGAAGGAAGGACTTGAGCTCCAGATGCTAGAACAGGGTTTCTTGTGCAGCCCCTGGAGATGACTATGGTGAAGCACGTTGTCCCCTGCAGCCCACGCAGGACCATATTGGAGCAGATATCCACACTGCAGCCTGTGGAAAACTATGCTGGTGTAGGTGGATATAGCTGAAGGAAGCTGCAGCACATGGAGGAGTCCACACAGCACCAGGTTTTCTGGCAATAACTGTTCCCCATGGGGGACCCATGCTAGAGCAGTATATTCCTGAAGAGCTGTGCCCCGTGGAAAGGACCTGGGCTGGAGAAGGGGAAACGTGTGAGGAGGAAGGAACAGCAGAGATAAAGTGTCCTAAACTGACCACAACCCCCCTTTCCCATTCCTCCTGTGCTGCCTGGGGTCCGGAGGAGGTGGAAGAGTTGGGAATGAAGGAGTGAACCTGAACTTGGGAAGAAGTGGGGAAGAAGAGAAGAAAGATGGTTTTAGTTGTGTTTTTTTTTGTTTTGTTGTGTTTATTTTTGTTCGTTTGTTTTGTTTTTTTCTTTCACTAACTTATTCTACTTTTAATTTCCATAAAATTAAATTAAACTTCCCTGAGTAGTCTGTTTTGCCCATGATGGGAGTTGGTGAGTGATCTCCCTGTCCTTATCTTGATCCATGAGCTTTTTAATCTTATTTTCTCTCCCTGCCCGGCTGAGGGGGAGTGACAGAGCAGCTTGGTAGGCATCTGGCATCCAACTAAGGTTAACCCACCACAGGTAGCAATAGTCATAGTTGGAACTATATTTGCAGCAATTCAGTGGGGACGAAAAAAAATCAGTCTTGAATTGGTTTGTAGTATTTAATACATTACTGTTCATTCTACAAAAATTTATCTGATTTAGAATTTAAAATGTACAAAGTCTTTTGTTTCTACTAGGGACACTATTTGGATCCAATTATGATTAAACTACCAGTTGAATTTTTGATTTAGGAACAACATGGAACTGATTTTCAAATTCTGATTTTTTCCAAGGCATTGTAAATGATCTTGGGTAAAAAAATAGGGTAGCTCTCATATGCCATCAGTCCTTGAAGAATGTATGTTCTCTAGGAAACAAATTTCATAAAAAGAGCTGCCTCTGTAAGGGTTCAGCTGAACCTTTCAATTCTTGAAACCAGTTGTGGAAAAAACCCCCAACAAACATAAAACCAAAGCGCCAGAACAATAAAACCAGGAATTTGCTTTGAATTTCAGTTGAATGTATTGAATTAGAGCATATCTCAAATACCTTTCATTTGAAACTCAAAGGTTCAAATAGTTAATATTTAAATTGCTCTGTGTGCTCCATCCCTACTTTCAGTATAATTTAAGTAGCTGAAATAAGGATGAAGGTCCTAACAACAAGTTACAACAGGGACTAGATATTAGAACAAGACTTTTGGACTTTTGGAATGTTACTGATTAATACTCTTCAATTTTAGGTCCACAAAGGCTGGTGACAAGACTACTGTGATGGGTTAGCCCTTGGCTGGGGCCAAACGACACACACCCGCTCACACCTTCCTCACACCCCCCCTCCTTCCCCAAGGATAGTCGAGAGAGTTAAAGGGGTAAAAGGAAAAAAAGGACTCGTGGGTTGAGATAAGGACAATTTAATAACTAAACTACAATAATATTGAAAATAATACTATATACAAATATACAAATGAGTGATACACAGTGATATTGCTCCCTCACCCCCCCCACCCCCACCCAATGACCAAAGGCTCAGCCTGTTCCTGTCTTTTTAAAATAAAAAGCTTGTATTCCAACTGGTCGTGGTCCAGATAAGTAGACTTTAGCTTTTTTTGGTCATAGATGATCAATATGTAAACCTGTCACTGTCCTCTGTAAGCTTGGCAACTCACCATTAAGTGATCACAGTGTGTTAAAAGGAACTATGGTCTAACACTGTTGCCCAAAGGAACGAGAAGGCAGGATCATCTCAAAAGAGTTGCTAGAGGATGACTGCAGGTTGATGACATAAATGGTGTGCCTTTTTGAAAATTCATAGGAGACTAAAATTCAGACGAGTTAAGAATCGTGATTGTAGGTGCTGCTTTTCTTCAGTGTTTCTCAATGCATTTTTACTTCTCATAATCTTTGAAATGATCATTCTGAAGAAGAGGTATGCTCAGCCATTATGAATGCCTTTTCAATAAGTGGAATGTGTAACTGATTCTCTTTGAGCTTCCATTCCTCTTTTGTAGTCTTCAAGTTTGCTCAAGATCATCTGCAGTGGTAAGGCTACCACCATCTCTGTGGTAAGACTGTATGAGACTTCTTCCCAGCTACATCACTTTAAAGTGTTTTATTCATATTTATTGATATTAATAAGGTCAATTTTATGAAATTATTTGAGTTTATCCTCTAAGGTTTTTGTGAGCCTTCAGATATTCATTTGTAACAGAATGGCTGACTGAAAAAATCTGGTTTCTGAGCTCTTGAATTTATACATTAATAACATGCCTGAGTCAATATAAATGAGATATTATTAGGAGGTTTTCACCACTTGAAAGATTGTTATGAGTTACAGGATTGTACCAGTGGAAAACTAAAGTCTGAGAAGGGCAATAGTAATTAAATTGATTCAATTTTTTCAATGTCTGGTGACTATGCAGAGACCAAGATGTGGACTTATAGAAGATACACCTGTTACACAGGCTCGTGAGTCCACACTGGATCCCTTGTTCACAACAAATACTACTAAGCAGGCATAAGAGTACAAGATAATTTTGGAAGCATGAAATATTTCATAAATTTTCACTACTGGAAGAGTAAACTCATGAGCCATTTTCAAGTCCTTTTCTATTAGTTGGGACAGGAATATAGCTGCAAGGTTTGTCTGGGCAGGTTAAACTTTATACTTACTTTATAATATTTCAACCAATAGTTAAGGCAGCAGTCAAGGATGACCAAATACAATGGAGAGGGGATTTTTTATTATTATCTATAATTAAATATATATACGTAACCCCTCTGCCAGCCTGATTTATCATATTTAAATTTTATTTCAAAAAAGGAAGACTTCAGAATTCTTTAAAAGCCCTGAAAGAAAATATTCAGGTTTATATCTTCAGAATTTAAACTCTACATGATTTCTCATGTAGCAAAAAGTAAGCCAACAGTCATACCAGTATCAGTTATTTTCTACATATTGTGAGCTCCTTTCTTAGGATAACATCAAATTGTAAGTTCACCTATAAAAGTATTCTGTAAGTCCAGATGAAATTAGGAGAAAGGATCTCTTCAGCTTTGAATGCAACCTGGTACATAACCGTTTCCATGCTGTCTACTAGTAAATTAAGTGCTCTTACAGTGTGCAAAAGCAGACTTGTCAATTTCCTGTTTTACTAGCGTAATCCAGCAGAACATTCAGAAGTCACTGAAGATTTCTGGACATTCCCCAAGAGGGTGGTTTTAAAAGCACAGGAACAAGCTGTCCCCATCTATAGAAAGACAAAGTGGCAGAGAAGACGACCAAGCTGGCTAAACAGAGATTTTCCTGGGACTCAGGGAAAAAATGAGAGTCTACAATCTCTGGAAGAAGGGTCAGGCAACCCAAAAAGAGTACGGGGATCTTGCCAGGTCATGCAGAGTTAAAATTAGGAAGGCAAAAGCCCAACTAGAACTCAAACTGGCTGCAGTGGTAAAAGATAATAAAAAATGTTTTTACAAATACATTAACAACAAAAGGAGAGCTCTGGAGAATCTCCACCCCTTGTTGGATGCAGGAGGGAACATCATCACCAAGGACGAGGAAAAGGCTGAGGTGCTTTATGCCTTCTTTGCCTCAGTCTTCAATAGTCAGACTAGTTATCCTCAGGATATTCAACTCCCTGAGCTGGCAGGCAGGGACAAAGAGCAGAATAACCTCCCCACAATCTGGGAGGAAGCAGTTAATGACCTGCTATGCCACCTGTACATGTACAAGTCTATGAGGCCAGATGGGATCCACCTGAGAGTACTGAGGGAGCTGGCAGGGGACCTTGCCAAACCACTGTCCATCATTTATCAACAGTCCTGGCTAACAGGGAAGATCCCAGAAGACTGGAAACTTGCCAATGTGACACCCATCTACAAGAAGGGCTGTAAGGAGGACCTGGGGAACTACAGGCCTGTCAGCCTGACCTCGGTACCAGGGAAGATTATGGAACAGCTCATCTTGAGCGTGCTCGCACGACATGTACAGGACACCCAGGGGATCAAGCCCAGCCAGCATGGGTTCTTGAAAGGAAGGTCATGCTTCATCAATCTGATTTCCTTCTATGACCAAGTGACCCACCTAGTGGATGAGGGAAAGGCCGTGGATGTCATCTACTTGGACATTAGCAAGGCCTTTGACACTGTGTCCAACAGCATTCTCCTAGAAAAGTTAGTGGCTCATGGCTTAGACAGGAACATCCTTTGCTGGATAAAAAACTGGCTGGACGTCCCAACCGAGAGAGTCATGGTAAACGGAGCTAAGTCCAGGTGGCGGCTGGTCACCCGTGGTGTTCCCCAGGGGTTGGTTTTGGGGCCTGTCCTGTTTAACATCTTTATCTATGACCTGAATGAGGGGATTGAGCGCTCCCTCAGTAAGTTTGCCGATGATACCAAACTGTGCGGGTGTGTTGATCTCCCTGAGGGTAGGGAGGCTTTGCAGAGGAATCTGGACAGGCTGGACTGATGGGTTGAGGCCAGCTGTATGAGGTTCGTTAAAGCCAAGTGCCGGGTCCTGCACTTTGGCCACAACAACCCCCTGCAACGCTACAGGCTCAGGATAGAGTGGCTGGAAAGCTGCCCAGCAGAGAGGGACCTGGGGGTGCTGGTCAACAGCCGGCTGAACATGAGCCAGCAGTGTGCCCAGGTGGCCAAGAAGGCAAACGGCATCCTGGCCTGCATCAGAAATAGTGTGACCATCAGGACTAGGGAAGTGATTGTGTCCCTGTACTCAGCACTGGTGAGGCCACACCTTGAATCCTGTGTTCAGTTTTGGGCCCCTCACCACAAGGACATTGAGGTGCTGGAGCAGGTCCAGAGAAGGGCAACGAAGCTGGTGAAGGGTCTGGAGCACAGGTCTTATGAGGAGCGGCTGAGGGAACTGGGGTTGTTTAGTCTGGAGAAGAGGAGGCTGAGAGGAGACCTTATCACTCTACAAGTACCTGAAAGGAGGTTGTAGTGAGGTGGGTGCTGGCCTCTTCTCTAAAGTAACAAGTGATAGGACAAGAGGAAACAGCCTCAAGTTGCTCCAGGGGAGGTTTAGGCTAGATATTAGAAAAAATTTCTTCACTGGAAGAGTGATCAGGCATTGGAACAGGCTGCCCAGGGAAGTGGTGGAGTCACCATCCCTGGAGGTGTTCAAGAAACCTGTAGATGTGGTGCTTAGGGACATGGTTTAGTGAGTTAGGTGGTGTTGGGTTGGACTTGATAATCCTTGAGGTTTTTTCCAACCTTAATGATTCTATGATTCTATGATTTACTCGAGAAACTGCTGATGAATGCAAATGCAAAAGAGGACAACTTGACAGATTTGTTTATAACAGAAATCTTGCTTATTTCTATATAAAATTCAAAAGAACAAAACCAACAGAAACTAGAAAAGGATCTAAAACAACACTGCAGAGATTATAAGTGCGTAGTAAGTATTTCAAAACTCAGGAGCAGGTGAATGAATAGGGAGATGATTGGTTTTGAAATGAGAAGCTTAGATGACATGGCTACAAAATACAAGGTATATAAAATGGAGTGCAGCTTTAAATGTGCTGACGACAAACATGACAATAGCATGGAGAAACGAATTTTGAAAGCAAATGAGAAGATTTAGCTTCCTTTGTTCTGCTGTAAGAATACACAACTATTGTGGTTAGTAATAGCTAAAGCTGCCCTGTCTTCTGGCTTTTTTTTTTTCCCAAAATACAGGAAATAGTTATTTTTCTTCTTTTTGCTTTAAATAGGTACAATTTTCAGTTTTTACCTTTAAAAAGTAAAGACAAAAAAACCACTGTTGCTATACTTATTGTGTTCAGTCTATAGACGTTCTTCTTAGCTTTGGGAACTTTCTGATCTTTTGGATAAAATAAATAAAAATATAAGTTTTGAGTCCAGGTCTGGGAATATCAGTGTTTGTAGACTGAAACAGGAACAGCTGAAGTGTTACTGAAACCTTGCTTTCCAGTAGCTACCAGACTGGTTCTGGTAATGTAGAAAGAACTTTAAATAATACCTACTTTTGTTGTATCTGTCAGCAGGATTAGGCAAAGACCTTTTTTAAATAAAAATTATTTTGTGATTAATAAAGATAGTACAAAGTAAGAGTTATTGCAAAGACCCCTTTACCCATGAACCTCCTGTTTTTTTTGCTTTGATGGGCTGACTTTACTATAGATAGTATTTATTCAATTTACAGGGTCTTGGCTGTAAGTTACGGTCCTTTCAGGAAAGTAATTGCACTGGATGAAACTCTCTGGAAAGAGTTGGAGCTTCTTCTTTCCCTGAGGGCCAGCTGAGCATCCTGACAAGTTCTGGAGAATGCAGGATCTAAAAATTGCAAATCTGCCTTGCAAAGACTCTGTGCCCAGGAGAGTATTTACATATACTTTGTTTTTCTTTTTCTTTGGAAAAGTTTCTTTTGGAAAAGTTTTCTCTAGGTGGTAAGTTCAGCTCAAATAAGCCACTGTTTCTTAATTTCATTTTTTATTTTTAAAAGACTGTCTTTTCACTGTAAGGAAAAGTGCTTCCACTTCAAAGATCTACCATCCTTAAGTTTTTTTTTTTTCCAAATCTGTAGCATGTGACAAAAATGAAAATAACTCATTTTTAGAAAGATATCCTTCATACTAGTATGTCTACATGTCAGTACAATTGCAAGATGTGAAAGGCAATCCTAATACAAGGCTTAACATTGGTATATTTGTCTTGGTTGAATTATGCGTGTATTTATCATCCCTTTACATCAAGCAAGATTTGAATCATTGGGGTGTTTAAGAAGAGTAATAGAAGTGATTAAAGGCCTGGAAGTTTTTTAAGGGACTCTTCAGAGAAGAGTTTTGTCAAGAATGACGTAGAGATACCATGGATATTGGAGCAAAGGGAGGTACTGAGTGAAGTCAGTCATCATAAAGTCATCATAAAATAATTTATGCTTTGACATACCACAGCTGATGTTACAAAAAAAAAGATTATGCATACTGCATGAACAGTTATCTTTAAGTAGTCAAAAATATTCAGCTCTTCTTGCTGCATAAAAAGCCTCCCCCCTCCTGTTTAGTGTAATTCCATTAATATAAAAGGAGATCTTTCCAGTTAGGAGATTAATAAAGTCTCCAAAACCTTGTCTGGACTGTCTAACATTTACAAAGATGTGGCTTATGATGTTGATACATAAAAATTGACTACTGAGTTCTGATAGATAATAATAATGGAAAATAATATTTTAAAAATTATAAAATATTATGCCTGTCACCCTAAAATCGTAGAGTTTCCAAATTCAGTTCACATCTTGTTACTTAACTGATAACTGACAATGAGTTTTACCTGTTTGAATAAAGTGTTGAGATTAAAATAGCTGTGGTTTGTTCTTCTTTTCAGAACATTAGTCAAGATCTCAAACACACCTTTTAATCTCTAAACAAGTAGCCTGAACTTGACAAGAGCAAATCTAGGTCTGAATTACCAAAAGCATGTTAGACATAGCTGTTGAGGATCTCAGTGTCTAAATATATGCCTACATACATACAAAATATATGAGAACTGTAATATATGTGTTACATTAATATATACGTGTAAACAGCTAGTACTGTTTCCAAAAGGCTGGCATATCAAATAAGATTATGTAGAACTGACAAATTCAGAATAAAAGAAAGAGGAATACAAGAATGTGGTGGCTCTATAAAAATACACAAGAGTCATGAGGCAGTAGACATTTTTAAATATTGGGAAGCTATGAATTATGACATAGGTGAAATTTAGAGAAATAATAAATTATTGTGGGGATGTGAAAGAGGCAGCAGGTGAAATGGAGGTCATGTAGAGGTGAAAAAGTGAGGTAGAAAAACTTGCAATGACAAAATGAAAAATATGTAATGGAAACATCACAAGTGATTTCAGCACCATGACCAGTATCCACAAATCCGGAGTCCTAGTATGCCTTTCTGGTACAAATGAAGTGTGATACTCCTCAATTCTTTATCTTATTTTGGTAGACCCACCTATATGAAGCAAAAACTTTAATTAAAAAAAAAATGTTTTCAGTGAGGACAATACGCTTTTTACAGTTTCACTGTTTTTTGTTTTCTTTGTTTCTAAATGGACTATGAAACCAGTCAGGGGTTAGCATTGCAGATGCTTAGAACTTGGGACATGAATTTGATCACAGTCTGTCACCAACTTAGAGCACAATTAAACCGGTTTAGTGCTGTCACTTTCTGCCTTAGTGTGTACTGGTTATGCTCACAGTATCACTCCAACTATTTGTACAGACAAGCCTGGCTGTCATTTTCCTTGGAGAAGTTTAAAGACCACCTAATTTTCAAATTGCAGCTACTGTGTCTTGCATAAAACTTCCATGGAGTTTCTTTGGGTTTTATCTTATTCAATCTAATTTAATGTTGAAGTGTAATCGATATGTTGAAGTTAGATTTCTTAGGTCTAAAAGTAAAAATAGCCAAACCTGTTTCTCTGCTAAATCACCTAAATCCTTACATTGAACAGAATATTATTTATTAGAAAAAAAATAAAATTGCTGTTTCTCTAGCTATTCTAACTACATCCTGAAAAATGTTCAGATTATTTTATAAACTCCCACTTGTAGACTTATTTTTGTGTATGTATACATTGAATCACCAGGTTGATTTAAAAAATAAAGAAAATCCTAGTTTGGAAAATTATTGTGAAAGTAGTTTTATTTGTTACTTTTTGTGATTTCTTAATTTTGGGTGTGGAAAAGTTTTATTTTTCTTTTGCTTTTCTCCAAATTTTTCTCTGGTCCATTGTTAATTACAGAAAGTGATATACTGATATGAATGTTTCTTTTTTTCTAAAATAACATTTTTGCTTTTGTTTTTTCCATTTTCCATCTCTTAGCTGTAGCTTTTTTTGCTACTTGATGTTATTCCTCACCTGTTATATTCCACCTGCTGTTTGGCTATTTCCGCTGCAGCAATGTGGTCCCTTGCAATGCTCCAATAGTCACCTTCCATTTAGCAGGCAGCCAGGCAAATTTTCTGATGGTGATTGCAGACATTTGTGTGCAATTGGAGTGGAGCTTCTATGGGATCACATCAGCAACTCTTTTGTTTATCATTTTTGTAAGCAGCTTTATGTTCCCACAATTATTCAGAGGATTTTATTTTTATACTTATAACCCTACTTTCATACCTGTGGTTAAAAGACCAATGGAAGAAGGACTATTATTTAACCTAAAAAAAAGTTAGAATATACCCAAAAGTAACATAAGAAATTTTTAGGCTGAAAACTTTTCCTTTGTAAAAGAAGAGAGTTAAAATTAGTGTGAGTCACGCTCACACCAAGTGGAGCAACTTAAGGTGCTGAAATTAATATAATAACTCAAAATTGAACCTGAGAGAATGGTAAAGATGACCCAATTGCTTATTATTTCTGAAACCTCAAACAGTTCACACTTGTAATGGGAGACATTTTGAATACTGACATATGTGAATATTAATTTTAGAACTGCTTTGTTATCTGATGCATATGAATGATATAATTTAGAGTCACTGAGTCCATCCCTCAGTCACAAAAAGCACAAAGTGTTATCCTGCACACCTCTGTACACTGTACTATTTTATTCTTTGCTTTATACTACCATAAAAATCTGTGTTACAGATCAATTCCCAACAAGCTATGCTAAAGTCAGTACCAACACAGAAAAATACAATGTCCTCAGGACAATACTGAGAAGAGAACAATGATATCACCAAAGCCTTAGATCCTTGTAATAGTAGGCTGGAGACAGGGACATATTGGACAACATCTCATTTAAGAGACCTCAGTAGTCTCTGTTAACTTGATCTAAGCAAAATTCTTTCCAAATTCTAAATTTTGTAGTCAGTTTATACTCAAACATACGAGGAAGACAAAAAATGTTTTAACTTCTATCTCCAATGGATCTGCCTATTCGTGGTCTAATCCTTTCTAGAGTGTATCAAATTCCATTAACAAATAATTTAGAACTTTTTAGTAATAATAAAAGGCAAACCAGAAAATTTGCTAATCTTCCAGACAACAGTATTTCATTCATCACTTGAGAGCAGACCATGTGAAATTATTCAAATGGGACAAAATAATCCCAAGTAACAACTCAGTCTGAGGTCTGACTGTTTGTTTATCCTGTAGCTCTGCTGAGAAGCACCTGGAGGACCAGGTGGACAGCAAGCTGAACATGAGTCAGCAGTGCAACCTTGTAGCAAAAATTGTTTATCATGTGAATAACTCAGTACTGGAATGGGTTCCCCACAGAAGTGCTAGAATTTCCCTAACTGGAAATATTCAAGACTTGGCTTTACAGCCAAAATCAGATTGGACCAGATACATTTTCTGGAGGTCCCTTCTAGTCTAGATTTTTCAGTGATTCTATCATTAAAAAAACAGTAAGGGAACACAACTTTTCTTTCTGAAAATGTTAAAAAAATCTAAAAGGATAGTCTCTTTCTGGTAAATATACTTTTCCCATTTGCATTTCTGCAGTAGTCAGTCACTCCCTTAACGGTGAATATCCTTAATCAAGAATATCCTTTAGGATGTTTATGTGTGCCATCAAATACATGGTATCATGTACAAATGTGTTTATCACTTCTTAGGATATTGCATCTTCTTATTAGTGAGAAGTTTTCATTTAATTTACCATCAACAATTTCACTGAATGGTGAGAAAAACTAGGTGAGATTATTCAGAAGGAAGTGATTTCTTTAGTACAGGTGTGCACATAAACAGTGTATGATTCCCCACTTTTTTTTTTTTTTTTTTTTTTTTTTTTTTTTTTTTTTG
>WKFP01014237.1:786297-822969 GCA_011057875.1 Pterocles orientalis
TGTGAGGACCAGGTCCAGTAGGGCCTCTTCTCGGGTGGGTCCCTATATAACCTCCTTTATCCCATTGTTCATATGTCCAAGCATCCAAAGATAGTTCTATTTGCTCAAGCTGTTAATTGTAATTAATTAATTTAGTTTTCTTTAATCTTTCTATTGAATCTTTCATCAGTATTTTAGTTGATGAGAAGTTGAACGTTACCTGGTGATGTACACTAGCAGCCCAGAAAGCCAACCGTTTCCTGGGCTGCATCAAAAGAAGTGTGACTAGAAGGTCGAGGGAGGCAATTCTCCCCCTCTATTCCGCTCTTGTGAGACCCCACCTGTAGTATGGTGTCCAACTCTGGGGTCCTCAACATAAGAAAGACATGGATCTGTTGGAGAGAGTCCAGAGGAGCACCACAAAGATGGTCAGAGGGGTGGAACACCTCCCCTGTGAGGACAGGTTGAGAGAGTTGGGGTTGTTCAGCCTGGAGAAGAGAAGGCTCCAGGGAGACCTTATAGCAGCCTTGCAGTACTTAAAGGGGGCTACAGGAGAGATGGGGAGGCACACTTTATCAGAGAGTGTAGTGACAGGACAAGGGATAACAGCTATAAGCTGAAAGAGGGTAGATTTAGGTTAGATACTAGGAAGAAATTTTTTACTGTGAGGGTAGTTAGACACTGGACCAGGCTGTCCAGACGAGTTGTGGATGCCCCATCCCTGGAGGTGTTCAAGGCTAGGCTGGATGAGGCTTTGAGCAACCTGGTCTACTGGAAGGTGTCCTTGCCTGTGGCAGAGGAGTTGGAACTCGATGGTCTTTGCTATCCCTTCCAAACCAAGCCATTCTATGATTCTACGACTTCTGCTATTTAATCTGTGAAAATGGTCAGACTGAAAAATCTGTAGTTATTTGGGCCATTGTTTTTACCCTATTAAACCAGATGCACAGTGGTAGTTTCTTATCAGTCTTTTGGAACATCCAGAGTTGTTAAGATTGAATATTAATGGTCCAGAGACTTTGTAAAATGAGCCTTTTCTGATTACTGTTTGTAAATTATCCATACTGTTTGATTTGAAATGTGCAACTTTATTAGTTATTCTATAAATCCTGCTTAATATCTGCTGGGATGAAAAGTATTTTTCCTTCAGTCACCAGCTGCTTATTTCCCAAACTTAGAAATGTTATTTAATGAAACACTTAAGTCTACTGTGTTAGAAGTTTTCCTACTTACATCAAATAGGAACACCTAAGAAGGGACCAAAAATTCACAGACCCCTGAATTGTCCATATGGATTTCAGGGCATTAAAAAAAAATGACAACGGAAGAAAAGCACTTGACAGAGGAAAGCGTATGCATTTTATCCAAAAGGTGCAAGGAAGGGCATAACATACCCATAAGTAAGTTTTGCTGTTGTTAGGGAGGTAAGAAAACTATTTGGGAAATTAGCCTAAAAAGTCAGTTCAGAGAGGAGGTAGTTTTGATTTTAGATTAGGATGCACTAACAACTGCTGCCTTCTCTTTGTTTTCTGTCTGGCACAGCAAATTATTCTGGTCTTGAAGGCACAGCTTGACTGTGGATGGTGACAATGGCAATTCCCTTTCATCCCTCCTTTGTGAGAGGGAGGGTACAAAGGTGCAGTGGTTATTGCAGTAGGGGTAGCTGGCAGAAAAGTAGCAGGAAACAGGCAGCAATAGAGGGATGGACCAAAACTTTCTAATACACTTTCTGTTCTAGAGGAAGCTGAGTCCTACAGGCCAGCCAAGGATTCTAAGCATGTACTAAGTATAAGACAGATGGAATATGTAATGAAATTTTCATATAATGAGAATTACAGTGTTAATATTTATGGTTAAATCTGTGGTTAAATCTACTTTCTCCATGTAACATAGAATTTAGAGCCGAAAGTTAGAGAAAGGAAAACCAAGAGAAGTGTGAAGCTTAAATACAGTAGTATCATTTGTGGAAAGTCCCAAGGGTTGGCAAGGAAGCACTGACATTGACAGTGTTCCCTAGGCTTTGGGATGTCAGATGTTCACTGAGGCCACCAAGTGATGCTTTAGTGTTTGTAGAACTATAACTGTTTTACAGAAGGAGAAAAAATAATTTGTCTAAGGAAACTGAAATTTGGGTTGAATTTACAGGTTGGAATTAAGGAGACTATGTTATACTAAACATGTCTCTGCACTTCAGGTGATACTTTGTGCAGTGTTCCCTGTGGATCGAGTACTAGTTCTATGAAGGGCAATGTAAGCTGCCTTGATGACCTTTTCCTCACTGCAAGGTGATGCAGTCATAAATATATTGCTATTCAACCGAATACGTTATTTAGAATGTGCAATTTTGTGAGCTGAAGTTGTCTCTAACAAGCTGCACTTGTTACTTTCCCTGGTGACCCAGTTTAGGGACATTTTACAAAGGCATCAAAGGGACAATCCTTTACAACTTAAGCAAAAAGTAGGGTGGTTTTTCTGAGAGTCACAATGAATTATGAAATTAGAAAAAAAAGAATTTACTGAGTTGCAAGTTATATAGCTGGAGCCTCGCAATGTCACACGTGATTCAATAATGCAGCTAGGATATGAAAGAATGAGTAGATTAAAATGTGTTAAATTAGCAAAGGGCAGTTTGTCAGGTCTATTTTGTTTACTCAAGTTCAGGACTCTCTTCCCAGTTAAGGGAATTTGAAATCCTGGCATGTGAATTTGGATTCCTGGTATGTGAATAGATAATCCTGGGACGAGATTTTGTGGTGTAATAGCATGCTTTATTTTTTTTTACTCTAAAAGCATCAGCTGCTCTATAATAACTAAATAATACATTTTAAATAGGTCCAGAAACTCTGAAAGTTTGTTTTTCATTTCTCTGGAAATTGGATGAATATGGCAAACTTGTATCTTTCATTCACTTTTATTCTGTCAAATCTGCAAAAATGGTACACAGAGTCATCATTATGAGCCCTCTTAACTTCAAATACTATGTAACTCTGGAAATATGTATTTACTGAATGCATGTGAAGTTATCTGGGAGAAACTTCTTGGCAACTGAAAGGTAAAGCTTGGAAATGTCTCATTTGAAAAGTCTGATAGAAGGACAATAGATTAAAGAGAACCTCTCATTTATCCCAACAAGATGTCTTTAACTTTTATACTCACAACATTTAACAGTGGCAGAAAACTAGGTTGTAAAACATTGACTACAAAGGAGAAAAAATGTAGTAAAAAAAACACCTATGCTGAAGAATACTGTGAAAAGAAAAGCGGATAATGTTGCATTGTTCAATTCTTCTCTGAGCTAGAAAAAAAGGGAGTGTTTGTTTTTACTACAGAATTTCAGGTTTATATGTGAACCAAATGCAAGAGTTTTAGCAATTAGGGATCTCATGAGAGGATAATGTTCTGTCCAGTTGTCCATTTTTTTTTCCTTTTAATAGCTGTACCTATTAACGACAGCTCCCTGAAGGTAATTAAACACTTGGAAATGTACTGGAGCTATATAAATAGGAAATTACTCCAGTAGTTGCAGCAATAATTGCATTTAAAATATAACAACAATATATTAACTTGCTGGGAATAACTAATCTCCACAACTACTCATCACAGGATCATTTGATGACTGATCATCAGAATCAATACCATGTTGCTGATGAGAATCCATACATTATAATACTGAAGGAAGACATTTGTTATTTTCAGCAAGATGATGTTGTGTGGATTTTTCTTTCATCCTTCCTCCTGCAACATTTATATCTGACTGTTTCCAAGACTAGTGTCCTGCAGCAAATGTTGCCAACAATACTGAATACTTTCAATTAGTAGCTCTCTACTTCTCTGGTAGCTAAGCAACTGACCTGTGGTGAAGAATACATAATGATCTTCTGCATATCCACCTTAGAGTATCAGACAGAGCATAGGCTTCAAAACGTGGATTTGTTCACCCGTGTTGATGACTCTGGCTTAGCTTTCTGTGAATTATGAAGAAACGTGTTTACTATGTGTTTGATGTAAATAAGTCAAACACAGAAATAAGAGGCTGTATATGTATGTTGCTTTATCTTTCCCAGTTCATTGATAATTATCATGCTGTTAGCAAGCAAACACCCAGAATTCTGTAAAATCAGGGTAAATACAGATTTTATGTAATCAATATATAAACAATCATAATTAACTACACAACAGAATATTTTTTGCCTTTTTAAAAAACTATTGCAAGTATCATGCTCTTGTTAATAAAGCAGATATTATGTAATGGAGATCTCAGAAAAAACAGCAGCTGGCACACACTTAATCCATACAAAATAGAGAGGCCGCTAGTTGTCAGGTGATGGTAGCATGAAAAAACTGCTGAAAGAATAACCTTGTCCATTATGAGGACTTCCAATGCATTAAGGGAGTCTGTACCTCAGAGTTGGTCTGGACTTACTGTTATAAGAATCCCAGATTCTGGCAATTGTCTGAGGAGTTATCTCCCTTCAGCTTTGTTTGGTCAGAGGACTATGCTTATTCTGGTCCGGTGAAGCTTTCACAGTCATAATCCCTTTATGTATCACCTGAGGGAGACCGCACAATGCAAGCAGGATCAGGATGGTGTCATAGACAAAGCAAACTAACAGACAAAGCAAACTAACAGAAACTCCTTAAACACACTGGACAAAAAACTCACAAAGAATCCACAAGGAGCAGCATAAAACCTGTATTTTAGGTTATTGGGGTTGCATTACAATGGTCTAAATAGTTCAGACAGGAAACATAAGGACGTTTTGGCCAACAGAGAGAATCCATTTGCAAACACATAAAAGTTAAAGATGAAGCTAATCATCAAAAATCAGCTTGGTTTAGCAGTAGATTTTGCACAGCATCAGTGTAAAGAGTGTTCGGGTCAAAGTGTAGTTGAGATCATTCTCCACGAAAAAGAACACATGGCAATAACTGAAGTGATTGGGAAGTGTCTCTGTGATGCTTGTATCTGGGTAGTGAGGAGTATTCTTCTTGTATACAGTGCTTCAACAACTCTCCTTTTTCAGTTAGCCCAAGTCCTCAGGGAGGTTTTAGGCATTGTAGTCTGCTGTAAAATTAATTTGAAGGGAAGAGAAAATGTGTGCAGTCAGAAAGACTGGAGAAACTAACATTTACCTACTGGAAGTTATGAGTACCTGCATAATAGTTCTTCTTTCAGACAAGTAATATTTATATTTCTCTTGAAATCAATTTTTTTTTTATTCACAATTATCCTCCCAATCTTTAAAACGTCCTACCAATGATAGCAATAACACAAACATTTCATTTCCTTTATTGAAACAAACACTGTATCTGTGAAATTTTTTTACTATGTGCAATAATTACAATTTCCTACTGACAGTGTGACAGGGTAGGTTTTTTGACTCTACAAGGTGGATATATGCAGAGCTACATATTATGTAATTTACTAGCTTTATCTAAATTTGTAAAAACGTATGGTATGTACTGAAATAAAAAAATATAAAACTGATTATTAATGATATTGTTTTTTTACAAATAAAAGATATTCAGCTCAACAGGTGGTACAAATTTCCACCGTATGTTAATAGCTTGGCAAGTTTTTTTTACAGCTGTAATATAGAGGAGAAAACATCAGTGGTTTCCATGGTTCGGCTTTTAGCCAGTCTTCATAATAGTGTGTCATGACATCGTCCCAGAGTTAAACACCGTACAGCTGAAATGAAATATCTAGCATCACATCCTGTCTTTTACTAATTTTTACAGATCCCAGAACCTACATATAAGAAAAAAAACACCCCTAAGAACATCAGTGTAACTAGGTGCTCAAATTCAATCATAACCCCCCCCAAATATATAAATTCAGAAGTCAGAGGCTCTAAGGCACCTTTCTCTGCCCAGTTAAATAAAAATTCTTCAAGTCCCTCCCCCAAAAACAGTCTGGAGTTATATGTGGTTTTAAAAGTAATGAATTATCAAAATAAATCATCTGAAAAATTACTTTCCCAAGAAAGGGATTTTCTTTACATTAAAGCAGAGGATTTCACTTGGAAACATTGATACGAAAATCTAATAGAAAAATAGATCTGGATTCTACTCCAGTCTGGGACTGAGAGTCCCTTTGTGATGTGGGGAGAATAAATCATGTGGTCTCCCTTAACAACTGCAGTTCACTGCATTTGTCTCAGACTTTTCCAGCAGTGATGGCTATAGGATATATTAAAAAAAAAAAAAAAAAGGATTGTAAGGATACCTAGACTGCTCCTGCCTTGTATAGAGAAGAATTTTGCTCCTCTGTGAAGCGAAGTGCTACCTTGTTGAAAGAACTTTGTCTGACTCCTGGAAGTCTTTGAAGTGTGATGGTGAAAGAGGAACAAAGTGGAACAAGTGCAGTGAGAGAGTGAAGGACTTCTAAAAGAGAGAGAGAGAGAGAGAGAGATGCTGGATGTGATTCCATCTCCCACACAATAAGAAACTAAATGCTATAGAAGTCCATATTGTGAGTTTTAAAGTATTTTCTTAAAAAGTTATCATATTTGACAATTTATATACAATTTTAGAATCTCTTACTTGGTTACTGCAACAGTATCCTTCAAAGCCTTCAACTTTATCTCTCAATCGTTACCACCTCAAAGCTGTTTTGTTCTTGAGATGTCTCATTTTGACTGAGAGCTAGGCATGAAGAAGATAAATTATTTTCAATTGCTCCTGTAAAATAATGTTTTTATTGCATATGTTTATAATAAATGTGGATTTCAGGATATGAAGAAATCAAGCTGAGAACAGTGAACTCTTAACATAGGTAAGCACTGGAACAATAGTTGGCATATTCTGTGTTCAGACCAGGTTCAGGACAACTCTGTAATATCCAAATGACACTAGTACTTTTTAAGTCGGTGATTCCACGTTTCCGTAGAAGAAAGATTAAAAGCTGCCTCCTGAAGACGGATGGAATGAAATGTGAATATGATCTCAGGACTGTTCTAGTTCCAGAAAGCTGTATGTATCCCCAGAAAGGGTATACTGTTAAGAGACCAATCCTCTGAAGCAGGGCTTTGATTTCAAGAGCTTGTGCAGTATCCTGAATACTTTTGCTCCATGAATCAGAAAGCAAAATTGCTTGGAGTTCTAAAGCACAGGCAGAAAGATGGTATCTCTAAATAGAACAGACATGTTGCTACACGTTATTTATTTTCTTGTACTAAATCCTTGTCTGGCTTTAAAGAATTTTTCAGGGTATGTGATACATGAGGTTTTAATTTCCCACAGCTGCAGCAATACCTCACATTGCTGTACTAGCAGTGCAGTACAAGATCGGGCAGCTGCAGCAAGCTGCTGTGCTGTTAGATGATACGGTTAGGTTTTGGTAACACAAAATGTTACTATTGGGGTGGCATATTCTACTGAGGACTTCTAGCCAGAAGCCTTTAGGAGTGTATCAGGGTATCACAGACATTAATTGAACTATGAAGATTCACAAAAGTTTATAACATCCTCTATTTGTTTGCTAACAGTTTATATTATATTCTTTGGGATCTTTCTGGAAAGATACAATCTTTGAGATACTATCTTGAAACTGAATTTGAAGTGGTGACAGAATAAATATTTCCAAAATATGGCTACGCAGTGGGCTGATGGAGAATTTTTTTTTTTTTGTTTAATGTGTCATGCAAGCTTGCTGCTGCAACATCAATGAAAAAGCAGCAGGTATATATTCTCTCATTCTACTGCAGTGTGTATTTAATGGAAAAATGTATGTGATGAGCACTGGTGCCTATCATTAGATGGCTATGTCCATGGCTATGTCCATGGCTATGTCCATAAAGCTTTTTCCCTTCATTTGCCTCGGTACTGAATACTTCAGCAGATTGAATAAGAGGAAACACGCAAGGGGAAAAGCAGCAGAGGTGATTTGTGATATTGTTGCTACTACAGAGAGCTGAAGATGTCAAGTGGTAGTTTGATGACACTACGATAACTAGCAAAGCAAAAAATCTGTTTTCTTGTTAGAATATCTTCCTATAAAATTTAACGGGATTAGGTAAATGGGATTTTCTATGTTTTTTTTTCCTTGTTTTCGCATATTTTACTGGTAAACTACAAACCATTAAATCCTGCCTAACTATAACAGGAGGAAGTGTTTCTTTTTAGTGAAACTTTACTCTTTTCTTGGCAGAAGGGAACATTTAATGAATCCATGAATGAAAGGAAAGATGAGTTTGAAAGAAAGGAAAGATGAGAGTTTAGAGATTAATTCAAATTCATCGACATCCAGATTCATAACAGAGAAAGAGTAAATACTAAAGAGAAGAAAACCTGAACAGATAAGTTGACACTAGTTGTGAACTAGCATCACTGAGTGACAAAAGTAGCTATTTACCTGTGAATTTGTTTCTTCTTGGGTACAAAATTCAATGGCATTTTTTTCCCCGACAAAGAGTGAAGAGAACATTGTGAAACCAAGAAATCTTTGAAGACCTGTTTAAAAGCAAGATTTTAAACTATAATACCACATCAGTGAAGTCATAAAGCACACATTTGGATTTTTTTTTTTTTTTGTTCAGGGTTTTGGAGGGCTTTTGGGTTGGTTGCACACACCCCCCCCCCATTGCACGTTAGGAAAAAAATATACTTAAGCAGGAACAAAGATAGGTTTCTAATCACCCTTTTGAAAAACATCTTGCTGTTATCTTTGCAGAATCTAGTTTGTTGATTTTATTCATTCTGAGTTTAGCTTGTGATAACATAAATGAAGTAGTAATATTCTGAAAGAGTTATAATGAGATGTTATCATTAGTAATGAGAAAATACTAGAGTAGCAACCCATTCCCTGCTCAGAGAACAAATAACTGTGAGTAGGAAGACTAGGTTGGGGTCAGAGCAGAATGCCATTAGTCTGCAGTTAATATACCTCCCATAAATGCACTTTTCCAAAGGAATTTGCAGAACTCATAAGGAGAAACTGCATGCTATAAAGGCAAAGTCTCTTCCTAAACTCCCTGGAGTTTATTAAAGTACATTGAGACTCTGTACATCATGCTACTCAGTGCTACAGCCAAATAGTTTGACTCTTGCATTATATCGTCATTCCTACCACGTGGAGAAACTTTGCCATTGCTGGTTAGTCTTTCAACGGTTTGCTAGGGTTTTGTGACAAATTTGAGGAATTTGGAGTACGTTGATATATCTCAAGCCCAGATATGTTTGGAAACACAGCATCTGTGAACATTTTTAAGAGATTCTTGTTCCTGCCCTGGTTATTTCTCTGTAAAAGTTCTTACCACAAATTCATTTCCAGTCAAAATTGTTCCTGTTTGCAAAGTCCTTTGAGATCTTCAGGTAAAAGGTTAACATAGACTACTACTCTTCTGTGGGACAGTTTTGGCACATTTCATAGTTCTGGTCTCGTTATATCCAAACTGAGGATTTGCTGCAGAACACTTTTCATCCCTTCTAGCCAGCATATCTTTTTCTTTCCGTCGAAATGAAAATCTCTTCAGAAATTGAGGGTGTACAGCTGGGTCTCATGCCATTGTGAAATTATTTCATGGTTGTAGAAAATGCTCTATCTGAGGAATGTTCCCCAGACGATCAGGGAAAAAACAGTCATAGACTATCAGGTGCATGCACTCTTCCAAAGGAAGAAAAAAGAGAAGGGAAGAATAAAACCCCAATAATACAAAAAACCTGTAGGTATTTTTGGTTTTGGCAATAAGGAATGATTTCTATAGTTTTCCAGAACCTGTCACTATCAATTCCAGATAGAACTTGCACTTTTTAGTGACATTTTATTTTTTTCCTGAATCAGAGAGCAATTTTACATTAAGATTGGTGTCTAATGTTAAAAAACCTCCTGAGAACCTTTTTCCTCACATTGTCAGCATGAAAGACAAAGTCTTCTGAAAAATGGGTCAGGAAATAACATCTCAAATAATATCCATCTATTTTGGCTCTGATAAGCCCTTTGGGAGGACTTGACTCAGAAGATCAATACAATGACAAATCACTAAAATGTACAAATCTTGCTTGCTGCTACTCACAGAAGCATTGTGTACTGAACAGTCATAGTACTCTGCTCCTTCATAATAAACAGTTCGCAGCTGGTCAGGAAAGGGTATCTTGTTGTCAATGCCCACCTGAGCAATCACCTCAGCTAAAAATGTCTCCAGGAGGCAGTAGGTGCCAGTGACATTTTATTTACATCTCTTCAGTAGATTTGGGAAATTCCTGGCAAGACAATAATGACCACCTGATTTTCAAGTTTAATAATAGTGACCACCCAGATATCTTTTGTTAGTTAAATTAATCAGGTATTTCATTACTATTTTGTGTTTAGATTTTAGCTATTTTTAATTTCTAATGCTAGAAGACATGAATACCTCTGTGGAAGTGAAACACGCTGGACTTATTATTGCTATTGTTATTATTGTTATTTGTTATATTTTCATGTGTATCATGATATATTCAGTTATATATTACCTAGTCTGAAAGCAAACCATTTAGTAAGCAGATTTAAGGTAATGCACATTCAACTTTAAAAAATGGTTCTGGTATCCTGTAGATTCTCAATAATAATATGCTCTTACATTCCAACAGAGAAGGATGGATTATAGGTTTTTCAATTTGCATCAGGCATATTAATTGCAGAGCAGGATTTCCACATAAAATATCAATGTACTGGAACAAACTGTTAATGTACCAGAATATGAACACTTACATTCATTTCTTGAGATTTAAAAGCAATCTTTTTTTTCATATATCTGAATAGCATTTTTTTTAAAGCCTGTTAATGAGAACAACGTAACCAATGTTTTCTGAAAACCTTAATTAGCTTAAGTGTTAATAGTGCTTTCCTAGTCATTGTACTGGCAAACAATACAACAAGCCATTAGGGAAAGAAAATAATTTACAGGGTATGGAAAAACTTTAGAGCAGCTTTTAAAAAACATGCCATGGAAAATCAACTTTATGTTATAGTAGCAAGCAAAGAAACACTGAATTAAAGTTTTGCGGGTTTTTTTTTTTTCTCCCCCTGGGAGAAGAGAGTCCGAGACTAATAAAAGTATACTTGGAAGTGAAGTTCAGCTGGGGATTTGCAAAGTGATTTTAATGGCAGAGAATAGGAAGTTTATGGTTTATGTTTTATCTGATTTGTTTGAATTACACACAGAATACAAGAAATACATTTTAATAAGTATTAATAACATAAGAAATATTGCTGTATAAAAAGAAAAATCTAATTCTTCAAGAGCAGGCAAGTAAATATTAGATGAAAAGTCTTTTCTATGATTTAACAGTGCAAAAAGAATTGTTTACAAGTATTATCTTATTGTCTTACTATTTATACACCTGAGCAAGTGCATATCTTATTGTTCATTTTCCAATACTAGACTATAACTGCACTAAAAACATGCTGCTATCAAGACAAATTGATTCACTCTTTGTTTATACAGTTTTGTTTTGTGACTACTCTGTTTCAAACTACTAATCTTTAATGGGCCTTAAACTTTTCCTTTTTGTTAAACCCAGCAAATGAATGCAGGTCCTTCCTTTTAAACCCAAACAGAAAGAGAAAAATATTTGAGTTTGCATGGCACAGCTGCAGGCTGCGAATTATCACACTAGGGAAGAATGGAAATACCACCCACATAATCCAACAAGAGGCCTGATTCATTTTGTGTCTGAAGCAATCATTGTGGTCTTACAAAGCTGAAATTAGTTTCATTTGCAATCTTCAAAGGAGAAAAAAAAAAAGAGAATATCATCCTGACTAGTTCAAAGCAAGATTACACTTTTTAATTTATTTTTACTCTCATTTCTCATTTTCATTTTTCTTCCTTAGTTTCTTACTATTTTGCAACTAGCTTGACTTTACACACAACAGTGGAATTGAATTTGAGATAGGATATAAAGGAGAGCCAAGTAATATCTCCCCAGCCCTACCAATCCCAGATGAACTTGTGACAAGTGATTTAGTTAATTTATAAGAACCAGATCCAAGGAAGTTTACAGAGCCTATTTTTTAGGCTTCTAATCGTTCTAGGACAATCAGAAAACCTTACTTCCTATTTCACACACAGGGGGAGTTAGTATGCCATCTGTTTAAGATCCCAGCAGAAGCACCTGCCTAGGGTCCTCTCTAAATATACAAAACTCTACTCAGTATGCATAGACACTCCTTATGTAGCTTCCTACAGGTCATCAATAGTGAATAACGAAGAGAGAGATATTAAATTCTGCATTTTAGATTCTTTACTCAAGGCTGTAGGGAGACTTTGTCCTCTTGGGATCCTAACGCTTGAATTTTCACTTGAAGAGCTTTAAAGTGCTCAGGAATTTTTCTTTAAAAAAAACCGAGCTGGATTAAGGATTTAAAAGTTCAGCTACTGACAGATGAAATGGTGACTGCAGTAAAAGTCTACTGGTTGCAGTACTTGTCCAGAAACAGCCCTTGTTAGTGCCTCAATATATTCATATACTTGCTGTCCATCCCTTCATACAATGGTATAGTCACAGGGTTGTGGTTATTAGGGCAGGGGGACAGAAGGGAGGAAGGAAGGAAGAAGCAGGGAGGGAGGAAGAGAGAAAGAGAAGTGTTTGATTTGAGTACTCTTGAAGAAGAAGGTGGAATTAAATGTACAAATTTTTTTGCAGTTAGACTAGGTGATCTTTTTAAACCCCTTCCAACTGGAAGTATTCTGTTCTACATCCCCAGTGAATATTTTGGACACAAGATTAATGCTTTTATTCTACAGGAAGTGGAAACTGCAACTATATGTTCAATGTGTGTGAGCTGCATGAACAACTTCAGGGTTCTGACCAAGCTTAGGGCTGGGTGATGTATTAACTTGACCAGTATGTGGAAGAGTTCATCTCTTAATCTGGTTTTCTAAGTCATTATCACAGAAAGTTCATCGATTTCAGATTGGTCCTAACAACAAAAGATTTAAATTAATTAAAGCACTTAATATTATTGTAATTACTTTTTTACTTTCAGATAGCAAAAATTGTCTAATATTTCAATACTTTATTGCTGTGGTCTTTTGCTGCATTTAAATTTAGATATAAACCCAAGTTATGTTATATATGGCTCCACATTATATGTGCTCAAATTCATGTGCATTTCAAAACTGAAAACTAGATCAGTACTTGTCCTAGTGATAGCAGAAATATGGCTCAGAATTCAGTGAAATCCCACAAATTTTTCTGGGACCAGTTAAGTTCTAAAGAGGTATAGGTAATGTATTTAATAGCCTTAGACATGTGTAATGAGCTTGTAGTAACCATTGTTTTAAGCTTCCATAAAGAAAAGTATAAACCCCCCAAAAATATATGTCAGCTCACCACTTTTTCATTTTACTCATAAAGCATAGCCTTATCTGTATTTTATTGTGCATGTTAAGGAGCTGAAATCTCTGAAAACTTGCCAGGCATTGCCTGTGAACTCACACTAACAGGCATCCTGAACAGAAAAGGAACCCGAATACAGGGGAAATAACTGTTCTGAGAGCTTTGGCATGGTCCTTGTTGCCAGGGAAACCTCTTCTTTGTTTCTACGTGTTCAGAATGGCTGCCTCATTAGACATTGAACCTGAGCTTCACTTTATGCTGTGGGGAAAAAAAATATAAAGGGAAAAGCTAACAGGTCTACGAATCTTTGAGAAAATGACGAGAACAAATAGGGGTAATCTTACAC
Source organism: Pterocles orientalis (assembly GCA_011057875.1). Taxonomy (NCBI): domain Eukaryota; kingdom Metazoa; phylum Chordata; class Aves; order Pterocliformes; family Pteroclidae; genus Pterocles; species Pterocles orientalis. The sequence continues at coordinate 799,949 of WKFP01014237.1, forward strand.
AAATCTAAATGTAATTATAATCATAATTATGTTCTGCTGAGAATAAATTTGCCCAGGTTGTTTCATTCCAGATATATCTGCAGGTGAAGGAATAAGCTATTCTTGATTGTCTTTTACTGAATTAAAAAAAAAATAGTGCAAACCACAAAACTGGTCAATTGCATATTTTGTCTAAAATATATCTCTTGCTTTTAAATATTGGAAAACATCTATTTAATAAGGTCATTCAGGCTATTTAAACTGCCTGAGACATTACTTTAGCATTGCTGCAGCAGATTTTATTGATGGAGTCAGAAGCATAAAACGACAGAGAAAAACCTGTACAGGTGCATTTACTACCCTGATCGTGAAGAGGAGGGGTGAAAAAATAGTAAAAAAGTGAAAATATGTACTGACAAGAGAGTTACTTTATGTTAACTACTGAGTTTTAATCAAGATGCTGAAACCAGCACCACATAAAACTCTTAAGTGCAGCAGACCAGATGCAGTTTCAAGGCATTACTCATTGGTAATACAACTATGAAACCAAGGTCCCTCAGGAGCTCAGCTCCTGCCCTTTGCTGATGAGAAAAGCCCATGAAAACAGAGCCAGAGCTTAACCTCCACCTTCTGTGGCTTATAAATATCAACAAAGGGAAGGGATTTTAAAGTCATAATCCCCACAACTCTGTTCTCTGAGATGAAAAATGAAATCTAAATCACAGGTGAAACAGTTAACAAAGGCCTAACTTCTCTACTCATATTTACGAAGAGGGAAAACAGACCAGCTAGAATTTTTTTTTTTTTTTCAGCTATACCAGATGTGGAACTAAGTAGTCAGGTGCAAATACAAGAACGTGCCTGACCAGGTGGACTAAGACTAACCGTTTATTTTCCAAGAGTACAAAGAAATGACAAAACCTAGATTTATACACACCTGGAGCCGTTTTCCTTCTTACTCAGTGATAACCTATGCTGAATCTCTGACTTTTACCTAAGGAACAGTATTTAAAATAATTATTATTTTTAAAAGAATGCTTTTCATATAGCAAACTTTTCTGTGCATTTTTTTTACCCTTCTGTGATAAGATTATTATAATAAGGTGTGCAGATTATAGCTAGAAGAAAAGAGCAATGAAATGGCTGAGTGTAATCACCTATCCACCACATGGCAAGAACACATACATGCTTGTTCTCCTTGAAAAGCAGTTATTTCAAATTCCATGGTGAAATGCTCTCAGAATTTAATTAAAGATGAGTCACTAACAAGATAAATAATTTTTTCCAAATGAGGACCTGAGGCATTTATTCTGGAGTGTTTGGCTTTCTACATGGCTTTCTACATGGTTACACATAGATGAAGATATTTAAAAATCAATATACAGGGCAAGAAGTAGCATCAAAACTGGTACTAGAAGATTGTTTGAAGTAGGCCCGATATGCAAGATTTGAAGACACTGTTCTTTGTACCGCTGACTTAATAACAACTTTTGGTAAATATAGAGAAAGTAAATGGTTTCTCTTGGCTTCTCTTTTGAGCAAATACATACCAGGACACCAGAGTTTGAAGAAGAAGATAAAAAAACCACTTCCTGAATCTTAATACATTAATGTGTGTGTCCGGATGTCTATGAGACAAGGTTCTTAATTACAAGATACAGTTATAACTGGATAGTAGTTTTTATAATCACTCTATTTTGTTATGGTAGATTAACTGAACCAGGCTTTAGGACTCCAGTGTGAGTTACATTTCAAAGTCCCATTCATGTTTTGAGCTGTCAAGTACCAGATTTTTTCTTGAGTTAGTCTCTACTGACATAATTTCTTGATTGCATTTCTCTACTGACATAATTTCTTGATTGCATTAACAGACCTAAAATGTAAAATCTTGTGTCTCTTCATTTTTGAAGAGAAGTTTAGAAAGAATATTGAAGAGATTTCAGTAACTCACTCATCTCTAGATGCAGAAAGAGAAAAATGTTTAAGAAAAAATATGTATACTTTTCAGTCTCAAATATTTTACAGAAGTATAAGCCATGCTTTCTTACACAAAAGCACAAAAAATGAAGAAGCAAAATTCAAATGCAACTTTTGATCCAGCATGGTTTTTAAGCTTATACATTAATTTTAGCCTTCATATGAATTAGTTGTTAATATCTAATTGCTAAAAAATGCACAAGTTCTACTGCTTTTATGGCTCAGGGTCTCGCTTTAAAGAAGCAAAAGATTCTTCTTGTACACTTTGTAAAATTTCTAAAAAAGCTGTACTTATCAGTGCATTGAGAATAATTTCTTTTCAATGTAACAAACTGTACAAGGTTCCAAATAGCTCACATTCCTTTATTTTATATACAGTGTTGTGAGACCCAAGGAAATGGTCTTGTCAAAGTTTAAGCCCATTAAATATTGTACATCTGGTATGCAGACCCTAGGATGGAAGTGGATGCACAGTTTCCATCATCATTGAATCAGAAACTTCCTGAATAGAAAAATATAAGCAGTTCTAGTTGGAAATAGAAGACCATGAAGGAAAAAGGAGACTTGTACAGACTGCAAAAACCTAAGAAGTCTCCAGGCAAAAGTCCTTAAGTCATCACTGAGCCCAACTGATGCTTGCACATAAAACACAGCCTATCAATACGAAAATCAGAAAATCATAGAATCATAGAATCATAGAATTGTTTGGGTTGGAAAGGATCTTAAAGATCATCAAGTTCCAACCCCCCTGCCATGGGCAGGGACACCCTCCACTAGCCCAGGTTGCTCAAAGCCTCATCCAGCCTGGCCTTGAACACCTCCAGGGATGGGGCATCCACAACTTCCCTGGGCAACCTGTTCCAGTGTCTCACCACCCTCATAGTGAAAAATTTCTTCCTAATGTCTAACCTAAATTTACCCTCTTTTAGCTTATACCCGTTACCCCTTGTTCTCTCACTACACTCCCTGATAAAGAGTGCCTCCCCATCTCTCCTGTAGGTCCCCTTCAGGTACTGGAAGGTTGCTATTAAATCTCCTCGGAGCCTTCTCTTCTCCAGGCTGAACAACCCCAACTCTTTCAGCCTGTCCTCATAGGGGAGGTGCTCTAGCCCTCTGATTAATTTTGTGGCTCTCCTCTGGACTCTCTCCAACAGGTCCAGGTCTTTTTTATGTTGGGGGCCCCACATCTGAACACAGTACTCCAGGTGGGGTCTCACGAGAGCAGAGTAGAGGGGGAGAATCACCTCCCTTGACCTGCTGCTAATGCTTCTCTTGATGCAGCCCAGGACACGGTTGGCTTTCTGGGCTGCAAGCGCACATTGCCAGCTCATGTTGAGCTTCTCATCCACCAATACCCCCAAGTCCTTCTCCTCAGAGCTGCTCTCTATCCATTCTCTGCCCAGCCTGTATTTGTGCTTGGGATTGCCTCGACCCACGTGCAGGACCTTGCACTTGGCCTTGTTAAATTTCATGAGGTTTGCATTGGCCCACCTCTCAAGCCTGTCCAGGTCCCTCTGGATGGCATCCCTTTCCTCCAGCGTGTCCACTTTGAAAGTAACTTCACTGTTAAAAAGAAGTATTCTTATCAGTCAGTTGATATTTTTAGACACCATATTGTCACTGCAAAATGAAAGTCACTGACTGATTTCACACAAATTTGGTACTAGTAGAGCTATAAAAGTCCCCTTTCTAAGTGTTAAGCCTTGGGACACAGTGTTTGTGCAGTCTAACAGCAGAGCTTGTCTTGGCATAACATATATTAAAAATATAGAACACACTATAAGGATGCTTTTGCCCTTGAAGCTAACTCTGACACAATAGTGTTGCACGCATGTGTGTGACTGGTATTGCAGGTATATTTGAAAGGATGCAAAAAGACACTTTCTTTTCCAGGTTCAAAATTTTAGCCATACTTTCATTGATATTGCAGGTGAAAGACAAAATATAAAAGAAGAAATTAACCTATTGGTAGCAACCTACTGTTGTCAGTCCGATTCCCAATCACATTGAGGCAGAAAGCAGCCCTGACACTTCTGTGGCTGTTCCAGCCCACTGTAAACAGGAGGTGGCAGTTCTAGTCTTTGATCCAATATGCTGCAGTGTTATAAACCAGCAGTAACTAGCCGAGGAAGACATTTCCACAATACGCAAGCTAAATAGCTTTCCCAAGGCTAGCTGGAGCTGCTTCCCCTTTAATCCCTTTTTGCAGAACGCTAAAAAGTGTTACAGAAGAAAAAAATTAGAGCAGCTTTCTGACAGCTCAGTATAGGTAGTGTGATAGAGACTCTGGAGCTATACGCACTGCGTCCGAGCCTTTTTTCTCAGTGTGCAACCTTGTTTTTTAGGGCTTTTGTGGAAACAAAATCCTCTTTATTCGCTGGGTGCTTCTCTCATGCATTAGTTTCAGAAGTCTTTCTTATCACAGAAATGTCTTTATTCTATAATGCTAAAATTCTGCTTAAAACCAAATTTATACACCCCTCCCCCAATATACCAGAGGGTGAAAGCTAGCAGGAATGGACCTAAAGTCCAATGCAGTGTATGCAAGAAGCCATTATGTTTTAATTTCTGTTGCATTTCAGAGATGCCCTTCATCTGCTAAGAAGACATTTCTTGATCATTAAAGTAACTTTAGGAGGAAACCTCTTCTGCTGGCTCTAGGTATGGAAATAATAGCCTCAAAACGCATGTTAAAAAACTCTATGACAGAAAAACCAACAGCAAAGTATAGTCACTCTGAAAGTTTTTCACCACAGAAAGAAATGGAGCAGAACTAGGGAGGTAAGAGGTAAGAGTTGCATTTACTGCTTTTTAATCCAGCTCTATGTCTGATTGCAGAAAATGTCAGGAATCACAGCAGAAATATGTTGCACAACGATGTTGAGAATTTTACAGAGGGTCTAGAAACTAGGTGGAGGTGAGAACTACTAAAACCACCCGACATTCAGAATCATGAAAGCTAGCATGTGTCTGCAAGGTGTTACCCTCTACAAAGCTGCATAATGTAATTGCCAAACTACAGCCTTCCTTAGGAAGAGGCTTGGGATCCTTCCTTCTGATCAAGTAATTTTTACCTTTCTGATATTCCACCTATATCATCCCTGTAGGTAACTTCTCTCAGAGTAGAACAAGTGCTTTGTATCATAGTACGTGGAACTGTGAAACTAGGACATAATGTCATGGCCGTAGATAACAAAATATCCTACTCTTCTCATCCAGTGGGAACTCCTGTAGTCAGAGATTCACCAGTGTACATTAATCTTCACAGGGTTATACAGGACATCTCTAACTCAATTCCCTTACAGTCTCACAACTGAGTATGTCCAATTGCAGAAAGATAAGACACAAGCCCAATATTGTTCATCAGACGGGCACATAATCTGACATGTTTCACAATAGGAGGAGAATCCTGATCATGTTTTGTAGCTGTGGAGAAGAATAAGAGTGATAAGGTCAATACTGAACTGAAGAAGAAGTATGGTTGTAGTTGTGGGAGTACTGAGGAGGCAGGAAAGTAGTACAGAGGTGCTGACACATATCATTCTTCCAGGATTTTTCTGAGAGATTTAGGAAACATTTTAAGAATTTCACTACAATGAAGTTCTCACAGTTTAACTACTGTGTATCAGCTGAGCCATGGTATCAGTCCCCAGGGATATCTTTTGGCCAAAATTGGGTGCAGAACACTGTTTACCCTTCTTTACTTTCCAATCTAGCTACGTATAACTACATTGCGTTTGCTGAGCACTATAGGAGCATAAATGAAAAGGTTCAGACATATAGTACCTCAGGCTGTGTTAATCTGACATGATACCTACGTTTCCTTGGATTAATTCCTAAACAAAAAGTACTAAAGCAGGGTAAAATCAGCACTGCATATCCTATTTTAAGTGGACATCTGGCAAACCAAACTTCTCACATGGAAGAAGATCTCATGGTAAGAGCTAAGAGGTTGTGAAAAGATTCACAGAAGTTCTGGGTATAAAAGAGGGAAAAAAAAAAAGAGTACAAAGGTTTCTAAACTTCTGTTCTAAGCAGAGGTAGGTGAACTAGCGCTTAGCATTTGGGAGACCAGGGCTCAAATTCCTCATGCTGTATAAACACTGTATGCTAATCTCACACATAGAAGTTCCATGTGGCTCATGGTGGCACGCAGGCACCGGCACAGTTCAGCTGTGTTCTGAGCAGACAAACACAACTCAGTGCTCCTGCCGAGAGGGGAAAGAGTTGCCTGTTCTGGGAATCACGTTTTCAGTGTTCTGAGGTCTATCAGTGGTTACTACAGCTATGTAGCCTTGTAGATGTCCCCTAGGAAAGGAAGAAAAATGAGACACTTAGCATGGAAACTGAGGCAGACAGAGAGCAATGTGGTGGCTGAAAGGCAGCTTGGAGAGTATGAAGTAGATGATGCAGTATCTGTGCCCCTCTGAGAAATCAGATTTATAAAGCTTTCATTGAAGCTCAGGTATGTAAACTGTCATAGTTTCAGTGAGACTACAAAGGAATTTGTTAAGTTGGTTAAGTACCTCCAACAAAATATACAATATGTAAACTCCACTAGACTTAAAATGCTTGAAAAAAGCTTGGAAAGAAATACAAAGACTCAGACACATAAACAAGTTGCTGAAAGTCAAAAGCTATTGCAAGTCAGCTGAGACTCTCTAACTGTTCACGTGAATTCTCTTTCACTGGAGATCTGACTACATCGAATTATCCCAATTTTGTTAGAGTAGAAGCCCACACATTGACAGGAGAAGAGATGGGAGCAGAGGAGGCGAAAGTGGAGAGGAAGAGAGAGGTGTAGAGGGAAGGGAGGAAGGAAACTACCTGCCATCAAGAATGAAATAATTGAGAAAAATGTCAAGTGTCACGGTTTCTTGAAGCAGAGAGACAGTACTTGCAGATGTGTGAAAAAGACTAATGTAAACAAAAAATGAAAAATGACTCAGAATTCAAGGGGATGAATTCTACATTAAAAGTTGGATAATCTCACAGAAAACAGTATGGTTTTTATTTCTGCCTTTTTACCATCTCAATATTTGTAAAATATAACTGATTTTACCTGAGATTTCTTCCCTTCAACATTAGATATGAAAATTTCTGTCTTAGTTTACTCATTTCCACTAGGTTCCTCCCAGAATTTCATACACAGTAAGCAGATTTGTCCAATAAGTTGTCAGAGACATTTTCTTTTGCAAAAACATTTTATAAAGCTGTTTTATGTCTTCCTTTATTTCTTTTTCTTTTTTCCATCTTTTTTTTTTTTTTTCCTAAACCACACATGCATATAGATGCATATTTTCCTCCCCTGTCTTTTTGGTCTTGCCAATTACGTTCTTCTCACTTTTGACACTAGTTTTGCTTCATGAGCATTAGATCATAGAATCACAGAAGTGTAGAGTGGTTTGGGTTGGAAGAGACCTTAAAGAACATTGGATTCCAGCCTCCCTGCCATGGACAGGGACACCTTCCACTAGATCAGGTTGCCCAAAGCCTCATCCAGCCTAGCCTTGAACACCTCCAGGGATGGGGCTTATCCCTACACTCCCTGATAAAGAGTGCCTCCCCATCTCTCCTGTAGGCCCCCTTTAAGTACTGGTAGGCTGCTGTTAGGTCTCCCTGGAGCCTTCTCTTCTCCAAGCTGAACAAGCCCAACTCTCTCAGCCTGTCCTCATATGGGAGGTGTTCAAGCCCTCTGACTGTCTTCATGGCCCTTCTTGGGACTCACTCCAACAGGTCCATGTCTTTCCTGTGCTGAGGACTCCAAAGCTGGACACAGTACTGCAGGTGGGGTCCTAGGAGAGTGGAGTAGAGGGGGAGAATCACCTCCCTTGACATGCTGGTCATGCTTCTTTTGATGTAGCCCAGTACACGGCTGGCTTTCTGGGCTGCAAGGGCACATTGCCAGCTTGTGTTGAGCTTCTCATAAACCAACATCCCCAAGTCCTTTTCCTCAGGGCTGCTCTCAATCCATTTTCTTCCCAGCCTGTATTTGTACTTGGGATTGCCTTGACTCATGTGCAGGACCTTGCACTTGGCCTTGTTGAACTTCATGAGGTTTGCACAGGCCCAGCTCTCAAGCCTGTCGAGGTCTCTCTGGGTGGCATCCTTTCTCTCCATTGTGTCAACTGCACCACACAGTTTGGTGCAGTCAGCACATTTACTGAGAGTGCACTCAATCCCATTGTCCATGTCTCCCACAAAGGTATCACACAACACTGGTCCCAGAAATGACCCCTGCAGAACACAACTTGTCATCAGTCTCTGCTTGGACATTGAGCTGTTGACCACAAATCTTTGAGTGTGACCATCCAGTCAGATGATTTATTTCATTATGACTCATCAGAAAGGCATAATCATACCAATTCCTGCTCAGTGTCATCTAAGCTTATTTAAGTATCGAGTCTTTGGTCTTGAGCTATCAAAAATGTTTTATTGCCTTTCCTTGCTTCTATCGAGAGGAGGAAACAGAGTTGTGGTTTTGTTTTGCTTTACCTCTCAAATGTTTATACTATTTCTAATTATTCTAGTTTCTTTCTTTCTTGTGAAGGGTTTATTATGAATTGTTTTGCTAAATAAATCAAATTTTAGTCTAAATAAAATTAGCCTAGAATTTAACCAACATAAGGATAAAATGGAAATTTAAAGCACAAGGTATTCTTCATGTAAATTTTTGGGGTTTCTGTTTAAAAACAAATTTACAGATACTGAGTTTGTTATAAAGCAAGCAAGACTGAAACCTGCAAGTTACTCCAAGTCTGTAGACTGTCATTAGCATAGATGTAGTATTGGTAGTAGTGACTTATTCCCCTTTAAAAAATAATAGGAAAAGAGAACAAATCTTTAGTGGTATATATACTTTATATATGCTATTAATCACCAGCACCAAAACCTCATACATATGGTGACAGACACATAGTAATTCTCATACTTCAGAAAAGGTCAGTCAAAAATAGATACGGTAAAAGTCCATTCAATCAATAATTTTGTAAGACTAAACATTGCACTCACTCTTTTCAAGTCACTCATTAGTTGCCTACAGTGCCCTCAATGACATTCTTAACGTACTATTTCGAAGTCCTTTCTTTATTATTGAGAAAGGAAATATTTTTAGCTTGCAAAGCTCCATCTAGTCTAGATTCAGTTCACCATAAATGATCAATGTCCCAGTGGACAAGAAACTACGGTGACAGGAACATTACTAATACCTCTGAACATCTACTGTCCCATCTCATTTTTTTGAAGACACTTATAGTCTTATGGAGAAATACTGGAGGAACAAAAGGGAGAAGGAAAGAAGAGGTAGGAGAAGTTATTTTGTGGCTAAAGCTACTTGAATTTTTTATTGTTTTGCATTTCATCTTTTAAATTACTGTTTAAAATTACAATCCTAAACCAATGTTTTCAGTTTCAGTAGAAGGAGCTGCATCTTCGCATAACAGGCTATTCCTTTAAGGGTAACATTTCTGAAGATGGTTAAATGACTTAAGTATTAAACTTGAAAGACACTAGATGCCTTTCTGGCATTTTCTAAAATTCCTGGAAATGGCTCAGATGCCTGCGTCATTTTTTGAATTACCTAGCCTTGCACTTGATATCCAACAAGTATTAGGAAGGCAAAAATAAGCATCTAATTTTGAAAATTTGCCCCTTATGAATGTTCTGTTCAATATGTCCTTTCGTTCTGTGTTGAAATAATTCACACTGAATTTATACAGCTATTAAATGTATTGTAACAAGTTGAAGAGATTTATTATTTTTTATAATCTAACAATTTAAAAATCCTATTTTTGATAAAGTTTTAAATTAATTAGGTCACAGAGTCTTATTTTCAAAAATGTCTCCATCTCAAGAGTACTCTGTCTCTTTGAAAGTTACACTTTGGCTGTAATAGTATTCATAGGACGTATTTATCTATTCACATTTAATGTATTCACAGAAGAGATCTGTTCTTCAATTGTTAGATGGCAGTTTTACAAGGATTATAATGACAAATATCCAAATATAAATGATTAATAAATCACTTAGTTATGAGGTTTCAGAAAAATAATCTGCTCAGTGTATTTAAAAAAAGTGAAGAAACTTTTCAGTTGGGAATATAGAGGCTGCCAAATGCTTGTAAATAATTTGTAAAATACAAAGTGAATTTGCTAATCACTGTAACAATTAAAGAAAGGGAGAACTACAGGGAATTCAGAGAAAATAAGAATGCTCAAGGGCATGGAAAAAACTAATAAGAATGTGAAAAGACTGGGATTTTTTTATTAAAGAAAAAAGAGAAATCAAAAACATATATAAAATAATGAATAATCAAAAGAGCATAGATTAAAACCCCCAATATTTCCTATCCTGGTTTTATGATATAAGAACAAAGAGATAATTAAAAGATGAAAAGCTTGAAGTAAAAGGATATAGCTCCTCACTAAACATTAAGTCACTGAGGCAAACAAACTGAAGAGAAAAATGAAGACTGGACATGCAATTCTCAGCGTCGATCAGTGTGGCACTTTTAACCCACACAGTCTGCGTGAAAGAGAGATCCCGACCCACCCTAGATTAAGACTAGGTGCACAAAGGAGGCTACAGGCTACGTACAATGTCACAGCAGTACATCTCGCTGGTGGCAGGTAGATGAAGCACTGAGTAGGACTGCACTGTAAGGGAAGATTGAATCTCACAGGTTCATGGGACTTGACGTTGCCACCTGTCTGGGGAAAGGATAATCAAACTCAGAATAGGACAAAAAGCATTACAATATTTATTGTATTCTATTTCCCTTATGAAACAGTATAAACCCTTGTTGTGCAACAACTTTTGAGACTGAGGGTAAGTGGAAGAAGAAGCTACAAGCATGAAAAGAGAAGCTTTGATACATAACACATTATGCTGGTGGCAGTATTTGGGAAATATTCTTGTGACCTACATTTCTAATTAACAGAAATTCAAAAAGCTTTGTTTCTTGCTGAGTTATATGTGTGAGAAGACAGTTTTGCATCTGTTGACCATTTCTCTCTCTACAGATGTTGAACTGAAAGCTGATATTTACATAGTAGTATGTATTATACTCAGATATTATATTTCTGATATTAACCAGATTTACTCAGTACAAAAAAACTCTAAGAAACAAAACAGAAATAATTGTCAAACTCTCCAACCTTAACATGCATACTTGTAAAGGAACACAGAAGGTGTAATAACTTGTTTAGTTCCAGTGTGAATATTCTGTACAAGGCAGACACTGTTGAGAACTTTTTAAAAGATCTATTAACATCTGCTGTCTGAATCTTCATAAAGTCAGATCAGAGAGAGAATAAAAGCATTTTTACATGACTGGATTTAGAGCAGGAGCAACTGGGCCTGACTGGGTATATGCATCATAGAAAATTATTTATCTGTCAGCTCAGCCATGATAACCATCTATGTACACCTGCTGAGTCCATGCCGGTTGCGGAGTGGATCTCTTTGAAATTTAGGGACACTACCACAGATAATTAATTCATTATTGTGAACTGACTTTACAACGGTTTAATTAAGATTGTAGATCAGCCTCAGGTCTGACTGTTATTATGGCAAGATGATAATTTAAAAGTTGCATAGCACTGATCTGGACATGCTAGATTAGTCACTTGGAAATGGTGTTTTCACATCCATTAAAAAGCCTCAACTTTATCATAATGTTTGAAAATCTCTTTCCTGATTTCCTGGCATCATGCAGGCAGCAAAGGCTTTTTGTATATATGTCAATAATGAACAGTTTTTGGAGAGAGGCTTTGAACAGCAGAGATCTGTACGCATGAATTTTACTGCTCAGTAACTAGATAATGGACCAACAACTTAGGGAAACACAGAAGTTGCAGGGTATAAAAGTCAAGATGGGAAGCCACACTGCCCTGTTAAGAGGGTGTCTCATCGCACTTGATGGTTGATGAGGGAGGTGAATCTTTGTAATCCTCCAAAAAGAAACACTGCCTGAATAACCAGCCAGTCCCTGCATGGCAGGACTGCAGAGTTGGCAGAATCATTACAGCGTTCCAGAGGAAGGATACAACACAATTTACTGAACTTTTTTAACGACAACTACTAAGTGTTGCAGGTAAAAGTATTTTGGCACAGGAATAACTTTCCTTGTAACTTGTTCTGGGCTAAAACTGGGCAACTTTTATCAAAAAAGAATCAAATAGAAAAGAGTTGAGAGAAAGGGGGAGAGAGAAAGAGATCACCACCCTTGGCTCTAGTGCTGTAGTCTTGGATGGCAATCCTGATCTGCAGGCGATGGGTTGGCAAAAGTGTTTGTGCTCACCTTTATATAGTTTTGGTCTATTCAGGACGGGCCTTGGGGTGGCGTCCTTCTTGTGTCAGTGCAGATGGGCGTTCTAGAAAGTTCAGGGGGTAGCTGGCTCCCTGTTGGGGAATCAAACGCTAGTCCTAGGTGATCATGCACCCCCTCAGCATGGACTGAGGCTTGACCTACCACTCAAGATGATGTTCTCTAACCACAGAAGAAAGCATAGCAACTCTCCATCTTCCAATCGCAGACAGAGACAGAGCATAGAAACTTGCTGCCTGCCCCTGCAGGGCTCTTTCTGCAGCCTTCTTTACTCCTCTTCTGTAAATGTGCTCTGCTCGAGTTGTTTGAGACAAAACAGGCCAGGTTTCTTATCAGTCTCAGTCAGAGAGCATTACTTAATCTTCTGATTCCAAAGTTAAAACTGCCAATTTGTGAACCACATGAAAGAATGATTAAGTGTTGATCTTAGAATACAGGTTTGAATCAGCCAAAAATTGAAAAAAATGGGACTCAAAATGAAAATGTCTCTTTCATTATAACCATTACTAAGACGGAACCAGGTTTTATAACAGCAGGAGAGTAGCAGTTATATGCCAGTCCCTGTGCATACCACACAGTGCAAATGGGAAGTGCCCTTTCCCCACTAGATTTTTGAAAATGGCAGGCGATGAACAAGAATTTGTTGTAAAAGAGCTATAAATATAAATTTACAGAGAAAGTCAGCTGTTCTGTTTCCACTTGTTCTGCTCTCGTTTGTTTCTGAATCTTGATTACTCGGGTACAGCAAAGAAACCATTCTCGTGATCTGTTTTCTCATGTTGAGAACAGTAAATAATATCAAATGGTGCAAGGAAGCAAGGGTGACTAAGGCTGGGAAATGTGAGGGCTTAACATTTCTTGGAACCCTCTAGGTTCAGTTCTGTTCTGAAGACACTTAATCCTAAGCATTCAGAATCTATCTGTTGCTTTTAGTAAGAAAGCTTTCAATAGATTTATTTGCTTTAGAGATGACTACAGAAGAAAAGAACAGCTTATTTTATTTTGCCTCCCGTGTCATCAATCAATTTAGAAGCCAAATTCCAGATACAGAAACTTTATTACTGGTGACACCTGAGTCACGATTAAAAACAACAACAACAACAAACCACAAAAAACCCAAACAAAATAAAGTAAAACCAAACCAAACCAAAGTTCTTGGCTTTTATGTCATAAGTTGAGCTGGGCTGGCAGTTAGAATAAGCTGTCCTTCCACTTGTAGACAAAACAGGTATTATCTGCAAATCATGGAGGTAATAAAAAGAGTAGAACTTTAAGCAAAGATTTTTCATGTTCTGGGTGACTTTTCTACAAGAGAACTTTAACTTTTTTTCTCCCTGTTTTTTCCCTTTTCTTGCATGCAAGAAGTAGTGAAGCTGCACATTTAAAATATCCATTAGATATTAAATAGCAATCCAAACATTGTTTAATTTCCCAGAAAAGAAATCTTACTTTATGTACTGCTGGAAAACTGGAAACTTTACTTGATATGACTTAACCATATGTTAGACAACGTAAGCAGTGAAGGAAAGAGTATGTGAAAGGTTATGTAACACAAAAAGATAGCTATTTAAGAAAAAATGGTTTAGTACTGGATTTTTTTATAGTTTACAAATTAATGAAAAATTTGAACATGCCAAGGAACAGGATTTGATTAGTTTGAGGTGTGAAGAATGCATGCATATTTAAGTTTTGACCTGTACTTGTATCTGTTTGAAAACATGAGAGTGGTCACATATCTGTGTACTTGTAATATAAAAATAACTTTGTAGACTATTAAGCATCTGCCCTTAATTTCGTGGGGATCACACTCCAAGGATATTCAGCCAATAATCTGTATATAAAGCTTTGATCCTCTCCCTGATCATGCTAGCTTTACTATTGATTTTTTATTATAATTTATTTAACACAAAAGCTGTTACATAAGGTGGTCAAAGTTGCTTAATGAGCTAACCGATTAGGGAGAAATGAATTTGAGATCACTTTGAACCCACTCTAATTTTCCTAAAGAACCAAAATTTATGAGGTTTGGGGTCCTGTAGGAAAAGAGTAGAGCACAGTTCTTTAATTAATAGGATATTTTGGGTAGAAAAGATACTTGCTACTGTAAAACTTTGATTTTTTTCATGGAGCTAGAACATAAAATGAGCCCATTCAGTGCCTTTAGCTATGCCCTTGACAGTGAGCAGAATTTGCCCCATGGAAGACTGGAAGCCCCTTACAGTAACACAGAATAAACTCCAATTGTTCGCTATTTTTAGTATAAAATCAGAATAGAATTACTTAGTAAAAGAAAGTTATGGAGAAGAGGACAGAACAGAGAAGCTCTGCTTGAAAGTATAAAATAAAAGTTTGCTTATAGCAGTCTGAATCATATCCATTTCTGTATCCCATTTTTAAACCAATCGGACCTGATTAGATTTCACAACTATTTTGCACTGAATACATTCATGTACATGGTTTTTGATCTCTAACAGAGTAGAAGAGGTCACAACTGAAAACTTTGCAGCAGAATGATGGGCAAAGTTAGTAAGGAAAAATATTTAGAAGTAAACTCTTCATAAAACAGCTTTCAAATTTTTCAGTTGTCAGCTCCGTTTGAGTGGCCTGGGTTTCTTTTTTTGTTATTTTTTTTTCAGAAAAGGTATAATAAGGGCTTCAAAAAGGTTCCTTCCCCCTGTTTTCTGCACAATTGGATTACAAACAGTCTGTTACTCTGCAATCTTGACAATATCCAGTTGTGTAAGGGCTGAGGATCCAGCCAATTAAGACATATTCAGGATGAAACATAAATTAAAATGGAAATGTTCCTAATATTCAGTACCTCGATGGTTGACAAAACAGTGGCAACCTTCTATGCAAACCACCAAATTAATCAGAAGGGGGTATGCATGCTACTTTGTTACCATGGCATAAAAGCTACAGAAAATAGCCCTTGTTTACTTTTAAGTGCCATTACCATGAATAGGACATGATGTAGGCATTAGGAGAAAAATAGAAATAAAAGCTAGCTTGAAAATCAACTGTATGTTTTGATATTCTTACCCCTTAGGAAGCCCTTCTTCACTGGTAATTTATGAGAAAAGTATAATTAGGTTAACTTTTTTGTTTTTCTTCACATTCCTCTCACAAGAGTATGGATGATCCACATCTGAAAAAATATTTTTTTCTTTTTTTCTAGTGCTTGCTTTTAAATATTTTTTTTAAATTTATAAATAGTTTAACTAGAACTATATACGGAAGTTACAGTGGAATTATAATTAATGCTGTCTGGGATTTTGGAAAAAAGCCTGAGAGCAGTTTCAGTGTCATTTAGGAGACAACGCAGACCAGAACCCCTACCTGTCTTCTTACCGTTGAAAATTTATCTGGAAAAAAACCTTGAATTTCAAGTGAAAAAATATATCTTTAAGATAATATATTTCAGTGTGGTCAGTTGTTTGCGCCCTGTTCCTTGAAAATAAATGTCTTAATTCTCCACTCAAGCATCACTTGCCTTGCCAAGCTGTTGCAATTTAGAACAATTGAACATAAAGCCTCAAGTACTCAATCATGTTCTATGACATTCAAATGAGGGATTTAAAGTCTTAATGAAATCCTCTTTTTTTTCTGCAGGAAATAAGAAAATTTCAACTTTGAGCCAGCCTCCTAAGTTCATCATCCTAAGGTACCTATTCAAGCTACTAAACTGAAGTTCAGATCACATTGCAGACAAGCTGCCATGTGTTTTTTCTTTCTAAATTGCTTCTATCATTTCTGAACAGTTAGGAGGCTGCTGTCTTTCTGCTTCCCAAGTGCCCAACCTTGCCTTTTTTGCTGTCATTCCATTTCAACTATGACAACTAATAAAGTAATTTGTTTCTGTTTCAGTTTATTATGTGTTGGTGGTGGCTTTCCATTCATATTTCTAAAAAAAAATTCAGCATGTGGTCATGTTGAAGGGCAATCCAACTATAGTGACTGTAACACCTATGCCATCTCAAAATAGGCACATAACTAACAGCCAGTCAACAGAGAAACAACCTGCCAAAGGTTAAGAACAATAAACAAAATCAGAAAATACCTCGTCCTCTACATATTAGTTCACAGTTTTGCAGTTGAAGTTATAGAAACTTTCTTGCCTAGTAATCTTCAAGGTGTGTGCTCGGCCCCACAGGTATCTGCCCTCGAAAGCAACTCCTTATTTTGGCAGAGTTTTTCTTAGGAACGTTGGTACTTTTTGGTTTTATAGTGGGTTTAAGTAGGGCTCTTGAGAAAATATTAACAGAAGATGTTGGGAGGAAGATACAATGTTGACAAAGGTCTCCCTGAGTTTTGTATGCCAATCAGGCACTGCCTCAGCTTCACTGAATCTGTTGATGTATTAGTTCTGTCAGACTTTTCTAACCTGCTAACATTTCTCATGGGATCTATCACCTCCAAATCTAGCCTTTTCTGTTAGAGGAATATTTCATCCCATCAAAAAATTGTCTGATGGTACTGTTAAGGCAAAAGGGAACTTCAAGTATAATGCCCAAAAAGAGAGCTAAAATAGGAGCTTTTTTGTTTCCCCCTGATGTGTTACTCATTTTTATTGAAGTTCTAATGCATCAGACAACAACACAAATTGTCCTGCAAAGTTATTTTAATCTTTCTTGCACCCCATTTTAAAATTAACCTTCCAGTATTAATAAAGGTGATGATGATCTAGTCAAAGAATTTGGAGAAGATGAAAGTGACATTTCTAACACAACGGCTTGTATCAGTGAATGTGAACTGAAAGAATATACTGACAGAGAATATGGACAAAAATAGAATTCTCAACTGCTTGAATTAGTTTTACCCAGGAGCATCTTTTGCCTAATGCCAAAGAAAACAAGATAATGGGAATCACAGGGTTTAAAGGATAAATCTCTGTTCAATCAGTCAAGATTCCCCACTGTATTGCTGAAGTTGAGGGTGGTGTTATGCTGTAATTCTATTAGTTAAGTAAAATCCTGTAGAAATGAACAGAAAAAAGAACATTCAATATTGCTATTGGTAACAGGGAAGACTAAGGTTTAAGTAACTGTTGAGTCGTAAATTCAGCAGCCCACATTTCAGATAACTGAGGATAATAGCTTCAGAAACATTTTGGACATGAACTCTATTTTAGATGAAAACTAGGATCACTTTGCTCAAAACAGCTTTTTGGTTTGTTATCAGTGACACTAACTGCCTCTGAAACAGACTTCCTAAAAATTTAAGTATTGCACTTAAAACCAGACTTCTAATATAATTATTTATATTAGAATATATAGCAATCCAACTTCTAAGTGATCTTTAAGTGTTGTAATGCAGCTTTTGAAAATTCTACCTGGATTTGTCAAAAAGTATGAGTGAAAACTCTATTTCTGCTGAAGCAAGTAGGAAAAAATCCAACCCACAGTTACTGAGTTGGATCTACATTCTCCTACATAATGACAGACAACTGGGGAGACTTGAAACATGAGTTATACATTTAACAATGGTGCATGGGCTAAATGACTCACAGGTATAATTTTTTAGAAGTACAACTTTGAGACCATTAACAAATAACAGTTTCTAAAACTTCCTGCTCTTACACTACATTACATTTCATGTTATTTAATAGAGGTATTTGAAGGGGAATAAGGATCTCATATGTGTTAGTGGTCATTTGATACAGATAACTGAGGGAAACTTGAAAATAATTTTCAATAATTTTCATACCTGCTTATAAATGTGAACAAGCTTTGAGGGAAAGTGTCCTCTATGCTTCAGTCTGGGATAGACTAGTGTAGTAATTGGGGGCAAAGTGGCATGAGAAAGTGTTTTAATTTAAAGAATCAGGTCTATTACTGTGCAAGAGTCTGAAGTATTTTTTTTCCTGCCTCTGCTTCATCTGTGAATTTAAGAAATGCACCCATAGCAGCATAATCACTCAGAAAGTTCAGGCAACCTGGGTGGACAACCAACACAGCAAGGCATTTCAAATCAGATAAGAGTGCCTAAATTGCCCTGCTCTATGTCTCACAGCAGGAGAAGTTTTGTTTCTCTAGACTCCCAACTGGATGTATCAACCCTGGGATAAATCTTTCATACATTTCTTCAGCGTTAGCTTGTGAGCATAATAATGAGCGATCCCCTTCAATGGAGCACTGCTGTCTTGATGGACACACTTATAAATATTATAGAAAGCATGTCTTAAAATACAAAACTCACGTCAAGATGATATTAAAATACTTAAGTTGTTCACTAGCAAGTGTCTTCTGAAGAAAAGCGTAACACAACAGGAGACACTAGCAGTCAGAAGAAGCAAATACCTAAAAGAAAATTCAGGTGCATCTGGCATTTTTTGAAAGTAGACAGATACAAATTCTTTCTAATAAAGAGAGCTGAATTTTCAGCATCATAAAAGCCTGTGGAAGAGTTGAAATTTCAAAAGCGTTTCATAAATATTTGACTTAATTTATAAGGTGGAATCTTGGCCTTGTTAAAGCCTGTGGGAAGACTCCTTTTGATTACAAAGGAACTGGGTTTCCAGCAAACCATGACTGTTTCAGCACCTGACAGGTCTGTACAGAGAATGAGAGAGAGCAAGTCTTGAAGGTAGAGGGGGTTTTTAGTACTGTTACCAAAAGTTTTTTCAGTTGTGATTTCATATCTATCAATTTTTTTAAACAGTAGCTATTGTGGAAATCAAAGCATAGAGAAGGAAAATGTATTTTTGCTTCTGATATTTTTAAAGTAAGATAAAAGGATAAACATATGTTCTTACTTTCTTAAAATCCTCTGTGCTATGAGTGATGAACCCAGCACAGATTGCAGGACTGAATGAATGTTGAGAAATGATGAAATATTTGTAACACCCTTTTTATTTGTTATTGTTTTGTGCTTATAAATATTTCCAGAAATTTTTGCTTTGTTCTGAGGCTTCTGTATTTTCATTTTCTCTTCATTTGTCCAAAACTGTTTAAGAAAATAATTTTAAAATGTTAACTTAAAAAAAAAAAAAAGAAAAGCAAAAATTCTTCCTCTCCTACCCAGTGGAAGCCTCTCACCCAAACTCACAGAAGCAGCCCCGAATTTAGAAGTTTTATTTAAAAGGACATACCTCTTCCTCTTTCTATTTCCTCTTAAATGCTGTAGTCTCCACTGTTGAACGTGCTGTATTTTTACTTACACAGGGGCTTTTGTCATGAAGCACAACCTTGTGAGTCAAGACTGGATAGAAACAGAAAATGTTTAAGGGAAATGCTTAAGGGAAAATATTAAGCGTGCAGTCGGCTAACCACGAAGGATGATAGGATTTAGGATTTGGCACATACCTTTTATTTACATGAACACACTGACTTAATCTAAAAGCAATTGTGTTGAATGGCTTAAAAATTAAACAATGAAATATAATTTGCTCTTCTGTATTAAAAAAACAATCAAATGTGTTTAGTGAATTGTTCGGTTAACACTGTGAAGGGAGCTTTAAAAAAAGTTTGATTAATCCTAAAAAAACCCCCTAACATTATACATTTTAATTTTCTTTAAAATATATCTTTTTAATATATTTTGATTTTAGCAGGGTAAAATGGGTCATCAAAAATTTCATCTTGAGAAATTGTTGAGGCTTTTCTGAAATAGTGATTATCTTTGCTCATCTTTTGTCTTTTTGGTCATTTAGATAGGGTCTTCTCCACTCATTTTGTGATGATTATTCCACACCGTTGCATGATTTTCATGTAAGCACATAGATCTCAATTTTAATGAAAAATAATGAAAAAAAAAGGATTTTAAATGAACCACTTTCAGATAATTAAATAATTTAGACTAATTTCTGGAGTCAAAGCATGATCTGTTTTTTTTTTTCAGGAGTGTGGATGTTTAAATGTGGAGAGAATGTGGTGTAAGGTAATAGCAGACAGTAATGGGTTATGAAAGGCTAACTGACACAAGCTGTTCTCTCTCGAAAAGAATGTTAATTCACTGCTGCAATGTATTCTTTACCCATAATTATCTTAAATTTCTAGGTTTTTTTAGAAACTTCAGCTGAATCATGGAATAGTTCAATATGTACTGCCACATTTTGGATTTATTGATTTCCTGTATCATTTATTTTGCATCATCATGAAAACCAGATACACAAACATTCTTGCAGTTAAACTTCAAATGAGCAGAAAAAGTTTGTTTCCCATTTCTCAGAAAACAAGTACAAATTTGTCATAGTTTTACCCCAGCTGACAAGAACACCACACAGCCACTCACTTACTCACTCACTCCACATCTGAATGGGAGAGAGAATCGGAAGGGTAAAAGCATGAAAACTTCTGTGTAGAGAAAAAGACAGTTAAACAGGTAGAGCAAAAGCCATGCATCCAACCAAAGAAAAACAGAATTTATTCACTACTTCCTATCGTCAGGCAGGTATGCAACCATTTCCAGGAAAGCAGGGCTCCATCACATGCAACAGTTACTTGGGAAGAGAAACACCATCACTTCAAATGTCACCCCACTTCCTTCTTCTTCCCCCAGCTTTATATGCTAAGCATGATGTCATATGGTATGGGATATCCCTGTGGTCAGCTGAGGTATGCCATCCCAGCTGTGGCCCCTCCCAACTTCTTGTGCACCCCCAGCCTATTCTCTGGTGGGGTGTTGTGAGAAACAGAAAAGGCCTTGACTCTGTGTAAACACTGCTCAGAGGTAGTGAAAACATCCCTGAATTATCAACATTGTTTTCAGCACAAATCCAAAACATAGCCTCATCCCAGCTATGAAGAATATTACCTCTAACCCAGTCAAAACCAGAACAAAACTCTCCAAGATTTTTTTTTCACTTCAGCTGTTTTTGCTGTACTTACACATTTGTGTGATTATTGTCATGACATTTCTGTTTTATGGTATTTTTGAAGCTGGTCACCAACTTCACAGTCACAGGAAATTTTGGAGTCTTATGAATGTCAACATAAAATATGCATATGAAAATATAACTGAATTCAAGCAAAGAATTTCTTTCCTGATATTTTCCAATTAGCCTTTTTGGTGGGGACCAATGAATAGAAGCATTTGATTTCAATTGACTTTGGAGGCCTATTGCATGTTTGCCTTTATGCATAAGTTAAACATTTTTGGCGGATTGAGAATCAGCATCTTGTACAAACTTAGTTCCTTGTTCAGCAAATACAGTTGAGACTGCTCTGAAATTTTTCATCATGCATCAAACAAAAGAGAACAAAGCACTTAGGAATGATAATCTACCCTGTCAGCTGTTAAGAAGAAAAAGAATTTGGGTTAAAGTTTGTTAATGTACAGAAATCCCCTTCCTGACAAAAGAGAGATAGGAAATTATTTGAAATCTTTGATTATAGTTTTAGGTATTCTTAAAAAAAAATGGACTCAAACCAATTTTTATAAAAGTCAAAGTAATAATGTATATTTTCCTACAAAAACATTTTTCCTTTACAATAAAATATGCTATTCTCTTTTCCTCTCCTTGTCTGAATCTGTTCTAGTTAGTTTAATTTGTACAGGAATATTATATAACAGATTTCTGTAGCTGTTCTAACAAAGATAAATGGAAGAAGGAATTTCAATAAAACTCAGCAAACAATTCCGTTATAGGTTGTCAAACGCACACAGAATCTCAGCTGTAAATTGTTTCATTTATATGTCAGTTTTGTTGACATCACTGACTAAAACTATGAACCCATATATTCAATCTCTGCACAAAAAAATAAATTGGCAATTCAAGTATGAAGGTTTTATCTATGTTTTTAGCTCTGACATTTCTTACTGCCATAAAAGATTTTACACCAAAAAAAAGAAGAATTTATGGAAAAATCTGAAGGCAAATTTTATGTTATTTGAATAAAGTATTCTAACAGAGCAGAGCAGAAAACATGCATAATTTTGTTACTCCTTTTTACATTATTTTAACTTAAGTTGCAATAGGCAGTTAATTTTAAAAATATTAACTCTGATTCAGATTGTTTCCCATGATGCTATTCTGTTTACAACCTACAACTAATTAAAAATAGTGTTTTTTCTGTTTGTGGAACTAAGTTAAAACATCTTTTGTGACCGCTGTACTCACGTTCACATCTGCACAGGGTATTCTTATTTCAGACTTCACCAGTCTACAAAGGGAGTGGAGGTGGTAGTGGGTACATGGAGACATGCAGTGTCACAGATAACTTGGCAAAACCCTGGCATTCTTTGCACTACTGTCTTTCTGCTCAGGAATCAGTTTGCGGTTTCAGAGAGAATCAGTCACTCGATTAGGAAAAATATTTTAATAATGCCAGCATGAGCAACTAATTTCTCATTTAATCTGCTTTCATGTATCTTTTCAGGTTTTATAAAAAACTAAAACAAACAAACAAACAAACATGCCAGTCACCATAAATCCCAACCACTCTCAATTATTAATGCGAGAAATTAGATATTATAGCTAGAAAATCAAGCTCAGATGCAGGACTGAATTTAATCCCAGACCATTGAATTAATACATTCAGCAATCAAATAATTAAGTTAATACAGGATGCAGTCGGTTCTTATGAGTCTTAGACTTAAGTTGTACGGTTCCTTGTCCCCACAGAATCACAGAATCACAGAATGTTAGGGATTGGAAGGGACCTCGAAAGATCATCTAGTCCAATCCCCCTGCCGGAGCAGGAACACCTAGATCAGATCACATAGGAACGCATCCAGGCGGGCTTTGAATGTCTCCAGAGAAGGAGACTCCACAACCTCTCTGGGCAGCCTGTTCCAG
>WKFP01014237.1:823019-878021 GCA_011057875.1 Pterocles orientalis
GCACAGGTCCCAATACCGAACCCTGGGGGACTCCACTAGATACAGGCCTCCAACTAGACTCCATCCCATTCACCACAACTCTCTGGCTTCTTTTCTCCAGCCAGTTCACAATCCATCTCACTGCCCAATCATCCAGATCACACTTCCTCTGTTTAGCCGCGAGGATACTGTGGGAGACGGTGTCAAATGCTTTTCTGAAATTGAGATAGACCACATCTACTGCTTTACCATCATCTATCCACCTGGTAATGTCCTCATAAAAGGCTATCAGGTTGGTCAAGCATGACTTCCCCTTGGTGAAGCCATGCTGACTGCCTCTAATGACCCTCTTATCCCTGATATGCCTAGAGAGAGCATCAAGAATAAGTTGTTCCATCACCTTTCCAGGGATGGAGGTGAGGCTGACCGGTCTATAGTTACCCGGGTCCTCCTTCTTGCCCTTTTTGAAGACTGCTGTGACATTCGCTTTCCTCCAGTCCTCAGGCACCTCCCCTGTTTCCCACGACTTGCCAAAGATGATGGAGAGTGGTCTAGCAATGACTTCCGCCATCTCCCTCAGCACCCGTGGGTGCATCCCATCAGGACCCATGGATTTACGGGTGTCCAGATTACTTAACCGCTCCTTAACCCAGTCTTCATCTACCAGAGCAAACTCCTCCTTTGTTCTGACTTCCTCTGGGGCTTCAGGGGTATGGGACTCTTCAGGAAAGCCTCCGGCAGTATAGACAGAGACAAAGAAGGCCTTCAGTAACTCTGCCTTCTCTGTATCTTCTGTCACCAGAGCACCCACCTCATTCATCAGTGGGCCTACGTTGCCTCTGGTGTTAGCCTTATCTGCAGTGTGGAAGTAATCTTCTAAGTTTGCCCTAATATAAAAAGCCAAAATCATTTAACATTCAGTCTTCAAGTCAAATTGAGATTTCTTTTCCTGAAAAGGTGTCGTGTACCAGACACCTCCCTGCTCCACCCCTGCTTCTTTCTATTCCCATTCAGTCTGCAGTCCTGAATCTGTAAGAGTCAATGCATCACACATGTTTTCTTACAGAGATGGACTAGATTCTCCGAGAGTTCATGCAAACATTTAGAGGGAAAGAACCACTCTGATTTACCAAGTAGAACTCTTTTAGCTTCCTAGAGCTAAGAAATTGTTCTCAGTGCATTCTCAAGGGATGGGGATTATCCCTTATAGGAAGGAAAGCTGAATAAATACACAGATATGTATATTAAAGAAAGTGTCAGAGATATAATACACAAAAATAAGAGAAAACCCGAAATGAGACCTAAATCTTTATTCTTTGTAGCATTTTAAGGCACATGCTATTAGAATCTGTGTCGTAGTTCTGGAACAAAGTTAAGATATTTTTTTTTTCCCTTTGATGAGAAAGGGTGTATGATATTTTCTTTTCCTGCCTTAGACAGCAGCAGAATATGCTTCTGTGCATAAAGTTATCAATTGCTAAAAACTAAAAGCATTTGACAATGACTGATGTTGGCCTTGACAAAATGGTTAATCCCATTTGGGAGGAATATAAAACAAATTTTGGAGATTAAGAAATATTTTAGTGGAATACAGCAAGTCCAAAAGTCTTAGTCTAACAAATATAAAATAAGCTTCATTTGGGATCTTTCTGATTTCAGCATATTCCCATCTTCACTGATTTAATTTTTTTATCATTGGTGTGATACAGACTTGAACCCAAGGAAATACCAGTTGCGGAATGGGATGCTGAATAAACTGCAGCAGAAATATTCTGCCCTTGTAGGAACTAAATCTAAAAATGGGTGCTTATAATGTAGTTTCATTTTTTCTTTTTAAAACTTTATATGATAATTTTTTATTGTTTATAGGTAACAGCCATTCAATGTCCTATGTTGTTTGGTTAATTATGTTGAGAACAATCTACATAATTAGCTTCCTGTAATTGGTGTTTCTGTTATTCTGTTGTTTTCTTTCTTTTATAAACTGTTAGCTTTACTAGCACTACAGTTTTCATGTCAATAAACATTAGAATGCCTACATATCTTCCTTGCGGTTAATTACTTATAAGTTTAAGAAATTGCTTATTCAAAATAGCATGATATCAGCTAATTACCAATATTCTATGGCAGAAAATTTATATACTTATAATTTAGTAAGAATAATTGTTTCTCTTTAGTCTTCTGCAACTATTATTATGATAGGAAAGTATTACTGTTCTGATAAACCAAAGTCCTACCTACTGAGTTGCACTTTCTGTTTCCTACATTTATGGAAGAAAACTAAGAAAATGCTGCACCTATATCTTGTTATCCAAACAGCGTAGTCTGCTGTGTTAGAAGCTGGGCTTCTAGCATGTCTATCTGGAACCTTTCTTGCAGATGAGCTACACTTTCTTCATGACATGAACAAATGCAAACTCACCAAGTCTTACATATCAACCACTATGATGCCCAATCTCTTAGAAATCGAAGCTGAGAGATGGGTTCTATGCCATTAACATTTACAATGTGCCAACATGGTCACAGGGCTCCCAGTGAAGTTTGTGCATGGTCAGCAAGTTTTCCTCCACATGCAAAGGGTCCATAGATAACAATGTGTTTATAATTTTGTCCCTATGACCTCTCACAAAGGCAAGCCAGATATACCATTTTAAACAGAATTGCATCATATGTTCTCATTGTTGTGGAAATAGGAGTGCAGGCAGTTTGAAAAATCCCCTTACTGAAAGCTCTTTACAGTATCAGAGCAGCTACCTGTAATCTGGTTCTGAAAATATTAAGACAAAAAGGTCCTACTCTCTCTTTAAAGAAAGTGTTGCAGAATTTTAACTGCAAATATTTTAAAACCCATGATTTGAATTAGAAATAAAAATAATAAATAAATCTATACTTACTACCAGACACAACTATAAATAAATGTTAGCTAATACTCATAAATAATTGTGACTGTAAAGCCACTAGAGTAATTATTTTTTCCTTAGAAAACATGTCTAAATAAAAATAAATTCAAGGAACGTGTGATCTGCTTGTGGATAAGCCTTGAACAGAAGGAGACGTTAACATTTTTAGCTAAATTATGCATTGCAAATGGCTCAGTCAGTTTTGTTTCATTTGCATAAGTGGCCCTGGTTCAAAAACCCACTGATTGCAATGGAAACAATTTCAGTGGCTTAATTTTTTTTAAACCACTCTACATAGGGCTCAAAATTTTACTATGGGGGAAAACCAGCACACAATGCCCTTTTAAAGACTACCTTCCTATGATTAACTAACACAGCAACAGAACTGTTTTTGTAAATGAAGTGCTACAACCAACCAGAATAAAAAAGTTAGAATTTTACTGAAAATGGAAGATAAACAATTTCAGGTTGCAGATAGAAACCCTCACTGCTATGACCCAATGCTTTATCCCCTTAAGCTATGTTTTATAATATGGAGAATTTCTCTGACTAGTGTTCTTCAAATATCTTTGTATTTCAGGAATGTTGATGCAGAAAAAATAAAAATGCCATTAGCTTGGTGACTTTGCTTCTGTTGAGTGTAGTGGTAATGAGTTGTCCAGAGGTTTGCAGCAATGGTTCTGACATATGGAAGGAGGAAAGGAAGGACTAACAGATCTTTTTTTAAAAATAAAAATTATTTTAAAAACCTGCATCTTTCGACAGCATTACTTAGCCACCACTGTTTTCAACTGTTAATAGTATCGTTATTAGTTTGATGTCAGCCACTGATCTACAAAATACACCAAAATAAAAAGTGCTAGGTAATGTATCATATATTAAAACCCAGTCAAACAGCAAATTAGATGTTCATTATTTCTCATTCAGTCCAATAATTCAGGAAATGTTATGGCTTGAACTAAGAAATACATTATAGAGTTTCATCTTTATTTCATTAGCTGACTACATCAGTGAAAAAAACAGATTTATAATTTTTATCTACTTAAAAGCTGTGAAGGGGATTTTTTTGTTAATTATTATTTAAAATAATTCAAACCAAAACTTTCATAGGACTGTTTTTAAATGCAGAGCTCTACAGAGATATGTCCTACAGATACTTGTTTTTATTTCAACTTTTTATCTTGGCATTATTCTTACACTGCATTGTATAGTCATCTGCTGGTCACGAAAGATAATTTTGGCTGTCAATGGCTGTCAGTACAGCCACAGTTAATGAAAATATGAGAACATTTACAAGGCTCATCAAAATTTATGAACCAATAAGGAGCTTAGAGTGTGAGGGTTAAAAAAAAGAACTAACTAGTGTGCTGGTCAAAGAATTATTCATTCTGGAGTAGTTTTTATCTCTGATATATGTTCTCTGCAGAAGCATTACCTGAAATATCAACTTGGACTTTGCAACTAGGAAAAGTTGCAATTTTTTTTTCTTTGTATTTTCCGTGTTTAACTAAATTAATTAGTTTTCCAGTTTTTTAGGCCTTACTGTGATTACTTAATAGGTAAACTACTCATAGATGGGTGCAGTTCATTTGTACACAAAAAAAATAAACCTCTTATAGTATAGTTTTAGATTTCAAAAGATTTTCAGTTCTAGCTGAGAAATATAAACTTGAAGGAAACTTTACATTTGTGTATAGGAGCAAAGTTGATCATTTACATATGCATATGCTTCCCAAATTCGGCACAAAGTCAGCCAAAGCAACAGAACTTCTGTGAACAAAACTGTTTTCTTGGTCTAATTTAGATATTTTTACTAGAAGAATCATGACCAAGTATCCTTGAGGAGTTGCTTCAGTGTAATTCAACTATGCCACGCTATTTTAACCTAAAATGAGATCTCAATATAATCACATTATTTTAACCTAAAATGAGACCTCAATATAATTTGCAGTTTAAAAGGAGTTGTAGGCTTGAGTCAGAATATCTACTACACTAGGAAAAACATATTTCTTGAACATAAGATGTAATTTTTTTTTTTTTAAATCCACATTAATAGATGAGGTAAAGTATATTTCTATAGGTTAGAAGAATAATCTAGGATTTAGAAGCCTCACATTGTGCTTTTGTCCATACAGGCTTTTTAGGTATATTTGAGCAAATCACCCATATCTTTCATGTGTCACTGATTTAAACCTATAAAATCAGCACTTTCTTATCTGAAAATAGTTTTGAGAAGACTAACATATTAAAAACATTGACTAATATAGTTACTATAACAGGAATAGGTGTCTTAGAACTACTGGAGGCAGATATATTCAGAAAAACAAAGAATGTTTAAACTTTAACTAAATGCATTAAAAAGACATTATGATCATTCACTTAATGTTACCATTACTTAGGCGTTAAGTCGATTATATTGATTGCAGCTGTGACAGGGTAAGGATATAAATAAGGTAAAGCTTGCAGGAAGATATGGTATCTTTTTTTAGATCAATGGGTAGAGCTTGAGAAAAGAGGCAAGCTGTTGGATCCTTAAGGTCTTCTGTTATCAGAAATTGAAGAAGTAATCTTCCAAGCTAAATACAAATTTTAGAACAAATGCTGTGAATGTAATAAGATATGTTAATCAGACTGTCTGAAAGAAAAGAGTTGATACCAAAATTTGATTAAAGGAGAAAGATGAGATGAATTACCATGATTCGTGAAACTATTGTCTCTGGAGTTTATTATTTTGGAGAGCTAATGATACTATTTTTTTTTTTCCAGCCTAATACATTTAAGGTTGTTTGGGTTTATTTTTTTTATTTATTTTAAAATCAAATACCGAGATGACAGAGGTGAAGTCGCTGAGATTTTTTTGGAGATGTTCTTTTAGAAATAAGTTCTTTTTTTTAAGAAAACGTTAGGACATTTTTTATGCAAGCTTATTTTGGTGCATGGCAGTTGTTTAATAGCATGCCAGTAATTTCCATGTTTATATGTGTTGAACATTTGGATATGTTGCTCAGTTATACTTAGGTTTGGTTTTTGGTTCTGAGGATGTTCAGTTCTGAAGCCAAGAGACTGGGTGAAGATGAGTTTCTGGGAAGCTGTATTCCCAGGCAAGATCTTTGTTTTATGTGACTCTAAAATGCCCTGTGATTCTAGATTCCAGAATGAGCTAATAACTTAGGAAAAGTGTAAGTAAATTCAATGCCTGCTTTCTCTGTGTTCTGAAGTCACTCTCTACAAGGTATTTGGACTTTTGTCTGTAAAAGTCTGCTTACTAGATAAAACTCTTATCTAGGCTGTTGAGAAGGGAATCACAAGTATGTTCCCCAGACCACGTACAGGTGTTTTCCTGAGGGTCTCTTAATAACTTAATATATTAACAAGACAGTTTCACAGAGTTATTACGTGTGCAGTACACATCAATGACAGAGCCTTTTCCTACGTATTTTGGGATAACTCTTCAGTAAGAAAAAATCAACAAGACTCTTTCTACTTCAGTGCTGTGCTTACTTGCACAGAAGACCTCCAGAGAGAGTAGGCATTCAGTTCAGTCAAGATTTCACTAAGTGTGGTGGAAGGCCATAGGCAGATTTATCCCAGCATTTCCTAGCCCATAGATAGTGCAGACTATACACACTGCTACTAAAAAAACATGGAAGCATTTCAATCAGATTTTCCCCTGATCTCCTAGCTCTATTTAGTTTTGATCTTTCCACTGGTAGGGCAGTTTCATATTCTGTGAAATTATTGAAATTACAATTTAACTTTGTCTTAATTTAGAAACACATGAACAACCTCATACTCTCTATACCACATTTTTTGTTTCAAGCAATGCTAAAGTAACAGCTAGAAAAGACTTGTCAGAAAATCTTGCCTGAAGAGTTATTGCACCCAGATACCATTAATTTGAAATTAATATGAAATTACCATCTGAACAAAAGCTGTTGCAGCAGGATTTGGGGCTATGTTCCCTGATAAGAATCGCGAAAAGCACTGGAAGAAGAGTGATTACCTGAAGCCACAGAAAGCTCCATTTATTCTATTTTGCTCCCCTGCTGTGTATTACTCTCTCTTTAAGTGTATTTATTTATGAAACACCTGATTCCCTTCTGTTCTCAACATAATGGGGCATATATGCAAGAAGGCTTAAACCTAGATCTTACTACTTAAATCCTGCTCTTGCTAAATAATCAGCAGTATATATTTTAAAATGTGAATTGTTTTTTCTTCAGCACGGTAGCATTGTTATGTATGATGCTTGTCAAGTGTGTACTCCATACTATTTCCTCCTTAATTTTATAACAAATTTCTGGAGGAAATATTTCACTCCAACTTTACAGGGGGAACTGCTGGAAGCTCAACAGTCATTGTCATGAGACGGCAGTGAAAATAATACTAAACTTTAATCAGTCAGCTACATGGGATTAATTTCCAGATGGAAATCACAGACTAACAAGAATAGAAAACCTGCAGTATATCACTGAATATGTTGTTCTGTGCTGGGTAAGATCTAGGGTATCTGGACAACTGTGAGTACTTGGACTACCAAAAGATGTTAGTTTAAAGGCATCTTAAAAAAAAAAGAAGCAAAAACCAAAACATGCACAAAACCAAAAAAAACCAACCCAACAAACAAACAATCCTCTATTAAATGGAATTCCAGAAGCACTGACTATGAGCTCGTTCCATATCTTTATTGAAGTCTGTGAGGTTGCAAACTGCTTCAATTTTTTTGTATTCTTCATGTACTTTTTGAACAACTGGAGAGACATTCAGGAGTTCAAATTACAGACATCTGTGTCATTTCAGATCCTCTAAAAAATTTAGAATTTCCTTACAAAGTTAACAAATATGACACTGGACCTACAGGAGACGCATGTTATTTTGAAACAGCTGCTGGAAGCTAAGCAGGACATGCGGGCTGTTTAAATTGGCTCTAGACATGAATGTTTAAGCAGCTAATTCACACCACAGTTTTTTAATGACTACAAACATTGTATTTTCTTACTAAAATTTGTATTTTAATGTCTTACTGTTCATGTTTTCTAAACGTTTTGCCCTCTGTTGTTTTCCCTTTGACTTCCTTCAGTACAATGAATTCTTCTGAAAATGTGGCATCCAAAAAGTATTCCAGCTGGCACCTACTGTGATATATTGTGGGTATTTGTCCATTGAAATTGCTGTAAGAACAAGTTATGCTTTAAGAATCTAAAGATCAACAAACAGCCAGGGACACTGAGAAATTCTGCCTTAAGAAACAAGATGTCTCAAGACAGAACGATAAGGGAACGGCATGCGACCAACAGTTTCAAGGCCGATGGAACAATTATGTCTTTTGCAAGAAGACCAAGAAGAGCAACATAGATGAAAAACTGCTGCCCTAATCTCTTAAAACGGGATGCCCCCCCCATTGACATTGAGCTGCCAAGCCTGAGAGATCATGTAATCCAGAAGAAACCAACGATAAAAAGAGGGACTGTGGAGAGTGCAAGCGCGCGTCGACGGTAGAGCACAGACTCCCGTGGCCGCCCAGCACTGTTTCGCTTGTTGTGCTTAGTAATAAATTCTATGATTTGCTACTTAATAAATTGATTCCTGTACAATTTATTAGAGCTACCAGTACTAAATAGAATGAACTATTTCCCAAATATATATTACCTCATTTTGGAAGTACTCTTACCTGTTTGTGTGAACGTCTTTCAAAATTCACATTGTTGCCTGACTTTGTGGGTCATTTTAACCTTCCAAAGTAAAAGTATTTTCTCAACTTACAAAATACTCCCTATTTAGATTGTGATTCATTTCAAAGGAACTCACTACCCCTACTATCACAGTGTCACAAGTATGATTTATTAAGTATGTAGTCCATTACCTAGGTTGTAAGACTTAATTCAGGAGACATTATGATAAATCTCATGTTAATGTTCTCTCCTTTTCGTTCAGCTAAGGGCTCAGCCAGCCACAGTTTTGTTTCCACCATTTTTCTTTATTTTGCTTATGAGAAAGTTATGCAAGACTATATAAAAGACTTTGTGAAAAAAATATATAACACACGTACCACTTTGCTACCAGAGTAGTAACCTCATCAGAAAATTTGGCTTGTTACAAGCATCTTTCTTGATTGAAGCAATGTCAGCCTTTGTGTATGTTTCAACATCACCTCCTTCATAGTCAGAAGCAGATTGTTTGCCTGTTTGCTTTAAAGAGTTTTCCTCTCTCCCACTCCCCCTGAAATGGGCTGATTAGTAAATAATTATGCATTCTCATTTTTTCTCATTGGCTGAAATTTTAAGAACAAACTTTCTTATGAGATCTGGATAACTTGAGACCAGTAACAGACCCAACTGCTTCAGGATCCCAGCCACACCCACTTCCTCCCCATCCTGCTGACCTGGCTGCAGGGCCTCAGATGGAGGCACCTTCTTGCTGTGTACAAGGTCACTGTTTATCTTCTAAACACCTGTCCTTTGTCATTTGGGAGCTGCTGTAACTTTGTATTGCTTTTGCTCGTAACAGGCAATAAGCTTTGTGTGAAATTGTCCTCCAGACTGAGAGTTGCCACACCTGTTCTGTCTTAATATTTCTTGATCTGTAGCTTTGTTTTACTTGGTAAACAAAGTATGACAGAACTTTCTCTAATTGACCAAGTGTCTATGTCTAATTTGTTTCGTCTTTGTTTATCTTCGTGTGTGGTATAAATATAGTTTTATATAGACAGCAGTTACAAGCACTTGTTCTAGGCAGAATGAGGTATTTATGACCCTTGCAGAATGATGTAGTGTAGAGATACAGGCCAGGTATGATAGCAGAGGCCTTGAAAAATGGAGACATGGGATATGGTGTTGTACAAGCATGGAGTGATAAGAGATGGGACACAGGCTTGATACATGAGAACCCACAACTATAAACTGCTCACAAATGCTCAGTTATTAAAAAAGACCTGGAGTCCTCAAAACTGGTTTACAGATAACAAATATGACAAAGATGTATTTAACATACATAAAGCAAATCAAATATAGTAACTCTGGATGTAGTCTAGAGTGACAGACCAATTAAAACAGAGAAAGATGTAAATGCATGTTCCCAAGCTCTGTGTGTGTATGTACAAGGAGAAAAAAAGGGGAGGAAGAAGAAACCACTATGAACACTATATTCTTCCCAGTGAAGGACTCCAAATGCTAAACAACTTTCCATAACACCCCCCCACACCACCGAACTGAGCCCAGAATGAAAACACCAACCACAGGACACAGGGTAGTAGTGGAAGGATGAGTGTAACATGAGAAAAAGGGATAGAAACTAAGTGTGTATGTTACATCAATATCAGTAATACAATTAAAATTGTATATAAGTACTCTTAACTGCATTGTTATTCTTGATTTTCTTTTTTAATGTTTGTTTCATTTGTAAAATTATCCCTACAGGAGTGATGACCTAGAAATATTAGGCTAATAAGAAATGCTTGGGTTTGTGTTTATATGTGTGTATGTGATGTGCTTCCCTTACCCATTAACAACATCAGGAGTTTCACACTCTTTTTGAGCTGATCTCTGATGCCTGTCTTCCAACCAAGGCTGCACTGCAGCAGTGTTCTAGCCGCGCCAGTGCTGGTCAAATACACCCTGACCTTGCCCCAGCCCCGTAGACTGCCTTCATCCTAGATCTGTCGTGGTTTTACCCTGGCTAGAAAAACAAAACAAAACACTACAGCAGCCGCTAGCTCACCTTCTCCCCTCCTGGGGTAAAGGGAAAAGGGACTCATGGGTTGAGATAAGAACAATTTCATAACTAAACTACAATAATATTGAAAATAAAAGTGATAATAATAATAGTAATATATACAAACAGACACTGAGTGATACACAGTGCACCTGCTCATCACCTGATACCCAGGGCTCAGCCCATTCCCAGTTAATGATGCCAGACCTGGTAGAATCCTGAAATTTTATTCCCAGATAAAAGACTGAGCATCTGAGACCAAGAGCTAAACGAGGGAGCAACATGATCCTGAGAGAGGGATTACCTGGCGAGCAAGCTGACGCTGAGAGGGGGATAACCTGGAGCAAGAGAGAGAACACTTCCAGACAGAGTCTCATCTGTGTACTGGGCACAATGTGCATGATATGGAACAGACAATTGGCCAATTGGGGTCTCAATGCTAAACCTAGGGTTGAATCATAGGCTAGTAATTGGGACTGTGCTCCCTCCCAGCTTCTCCTGCCCCTGCAGACACTGGCACAGCAGAGAGGCTGAAAAGTCCTTGACTGTCCTGGCAGCAACTATAAACATCAGTATGTTATCAGCCTTCTTCTTAGCACAAATCCAAACCATAGCCTCTTACTAGCTACTATGAAGAAAGTTAACTCTGTCCCAGATGAAACCAGGACAGTGATATTACTACAGACTTGCATGGAACTTAGCCAGAGCTTGCTTACTGTTATTTGGGTCTGATCCTGACTTGTCCCTCATCGACACTGGAGGTATCTCAACCTGGACTCTTGGCTACCCCAGTGGATCTCTAGTCTGCCTTACTCCCTGTTTGGGGCTGCTGGGTAAGACCCTAACCTGCCAGACCCCATGAGGACTCCTTGCAACTCCCAGCTCCCTGACGGTGGAGCAGTGCCTGCTGAGAGCAAAACCTCCACCCAGGCTTTGAGCAAAAGCTGATGCCATAGCAATGACTTTGGTGTTTGTTTACGTATTGGTTTGTGTCTGAATGAATGAGACAAAGTGATGTGAACATGGGATTCTGTTGGGGGTTGTTTTGTTTTGGTTTCTTTTTTGCCAGCAAGTGCTGTTAGTGTTTAAAAGGAAATAGAGTGAGTTAAAGTAGATAATTAGGTCACTCAGCTACACAAAGAAAAATCTAGATTAAAGTTTCCTCTATTTTCTCAATTAAAGTTGAGTGATGTAATCAAAAGTTGTGCTCTGTGATGTTCCATTTCCTGTTTGTAACTCCTCATACAGATTATTAATTGAATATTGTTTTAGAAAAATTAATTGTTCCTTAGTTGTGAGGTATTTATATTTTGCAATTTTTCTTCCTTTGGTTTTGATTAGGAAGTTAAGACAGGCCAGAGATTTAGCTAACAATCAAAGTTTGCTTAAAATGGGTTTATTTGTCCCAGAAAATACAGATTTTAATATTTCCTCTTTAAAAATAAATAACAGAAAATTAGTCAGAAGAGTCTTGACTGACCTTAATACATGTGGGTTTTAACAGACAAAGGTGGAGAATACATTCTAATTGTAGTCGACCGGCGGAGTTCGTTATAATCAGCGCAGGGGGCTCCTTGCGATCAGCGCGTGAAGTTCTTGGACACCACCCAGACGAGCCAATTATGATGAAAGTGAAAGCCATTTATTGTGTGTTGCGCACTTGCTTTTATACAGAGCTCTTTCGGATTTGGCAGCTACTGATTGGATACAATAATTCAAAATTCTTAATAACAAAATCACTATTGGCTACTTTCAATCCTGGGAACGTAACCTTCGAAGCTATGTCAAAACAACCCCTAAAATAACTTAGTTGTGCTAATTAATTTCTCTCAGTTTCTCCTTATCTTCCTCACATCCTGCATATTTGGATGCCTCTGCACATCTGGTTGCTTTTCTTCTTTCCCAGGATCCTTTATCAACCTTATAATTACAAAGCCTAAAGTTAGTATCATAGCTAAAATTCTCCTTCAGCACAAAGCGTCCCTACACTAATATATAACATTTGTAGAAACAAAATCATTATCTGTAAACATAGAAAGGAATGTCATATGATCTCATGGGCGGGGAAAAGGTAGCTGGAACCTGAGTAGTCTTATCTCCTATAGACTTAGGTTAGGCCTAAACCAACAGTTACTAGGAAAAAAAGACAGCTTATCAAAAATGTTCTTCTAGAACGCTAGTCATTACTATGACTGCAATCTGAATGGGATTTTGACATTTTTGTTTTTACTAGTTTTCTTCAGAATTATTACCTTGTGTTTTGTTAATATTACATTTGTTCAAAATTTAATTGTCCATTATTTATAACTAGCTCTCTTGAATTCATCATTCACTGAATGCAAAATATTAAAATAATGGAAATCTCTTACAAGGTAAGAAAATAACTCAACCTCTTGAAAAAAAGCAGTGCTTTTCCTACAGTACCTAGATTCTGGTTTAATTATGCCCTAGAATACTGTCTTCTGAATAACACTCATTAGATGGCTTGATAGTTCAAATACATTTGTTCTCAAAACTTTGAATATAATTGTACTGCTACTACTATGTATCCTGCTTTTGGAAGACAAGATTTGCATATGCTGACCATCCTGAAAACAAGTTATGCTGCGGTCTGAGGCATAAAACTTTTGCTTAGATATTAGTTTAATCTACAGTATTTGTTAAAGCTAGAGTCTTGTTTTCCCCTCCCCTGGACGTTAATCTTCTTTGTTATAACTTCAGAGAATCAGTAAAACTGACTAAATATTTATTCCCAAATTTATATTTTGCATCTCATTAAAAATTTCATTACTTGACAGATTTTTGCCATTATTTATTATGCATTTTTAAACAATCCATATTTCGTAAAATTAAACTTCAGTCCACTCTAGAAACAAGTGACAGGAGATGAAAAATATGTAGTCTTTCCAAAATCCATAGTTTACTTGGAAATACGTAACAAAAAGATTTAAATTATCTTCTTTACTCAAAATCCAGCAAAAAGCACAGATCCTGTAGAGAGAGTTGACACATTATCATTGATGCTTTCAAAAGTGGAGACCGTCTTGGTTAGATTAGGAATAAGTATATAGAAAAGAACAGAAATAAACAAAACCAAGTATCACATTTCCTCTTCTGTTTTTCTCCTATCTTTCTACAAAGATCTAACAACTGCTTTTCAGTAGCGAGATGACTGTATAGTTTAATAATTTTTTATGTGTAAAACAGAACATAAGTTCTGTTAAATCATCTCTTTAGAGTAGCTGGGGAGGACTTCTGGATTTATTTTTATTTCCTAGTTTGGTTTCTGACTCTGACACTGTGAAGTCAACAGAGGCCCACTGGCAGCTGGAGGCTGATCCTAGTGATACATACATTTCTTACTGTTAAACATCTTCAAATATCTATATTAAATCTTTCTCACAATGAGTATTACCATTCTAGTTTTAAGAAGTTTCTTTGGATGTCAGGCAAAGATCTTCCTTGTGTTTTGAAGTTGTGCTGTGCCTCACAGAGTGTAGAAAGTTGATGTGGAGAGAAGAAGGACACATTCCTACTCATTCATTTACTATTGGAAATTTCCTCAAGGAAATCAATGGCATCCCTTACTGCTATGATCTGAAGAAGGAATTTGACTTTCTTGTCTTGTACTGGAAACTTGCTTCTATTGCATAATGTAGCATTCTGTAGGACAAGACTCTCAGCTGACATTGTTTAAAAATGCTCAATGTTGTATGAAATGCTCACAACTCAAAGGAGAAATTAAAAGCAGTTTAGTGCTCAGAGCATTTCTTTAAGAAGTAGAACTCTTGTGTTAGAATCTCTTTTCCAAACAGGAACTAGATGAGGGATTTTAAAATAAATTTTCTCACCTTTCAAGTTGTCATCCTAACCACTGTATATTGGATAAAAACCCATACTTTTCAATTGTTCTATGCTAAATGGATGACCACACAAAACAACCTTCTTCACATGTAAGACATGAGCCCAGGCAGAGTGAGCCTTCTGAGTTTCTAAGAGGACCAAGGTCTAAGTCCTTGAAGACTAGCTTAGATAATTCTCCATTCAGACTGTTGGCTTCTGTGAGTTTTCTGTATATTGTATGGAGACATTTGAAAATCTCCTTCAGGGCTGCAGACTCTGTTAAGTGTTATGATATCTAAAACCAAGTTGCTCTAATTCCTGAGTCACTTGGTGCATTTAGTAGCTGCAATTTAATCTTATGAGTTACAACTGACTAACTATAACCCATGAATTTGAAGTACAATTTGTCATTACTACATTTCATCATGTCTATTATTTGTGGTAAAGACATCCAGCTTGGTTCTTCCCAAGAGAAACCTGTAGCCAGAAATACTGGAAAGCTGATTTAAACATGCTTATGATGGTGTCACATGGGTATAATTTACTTCTGTTGTCCTTGAACAAAATAAAAGAATGCCTCTTTTGAGTAAGATCGTGTCACTCACTATAATGTTTATAAGTCCTAGCTGGTAAATCTACACTGAATTTAAAGAACATTCTAATATAAGGTATTGTTTTCCATTGTGTATTGGTGAAAAGTTTTTTTATTTGGCCTCTCCTTGAAAAATGAGATACAGAGTAGATTCAAAAAGCCCATTGACTCCTTTGCTCATTTGCTGCTTGTTTTTTTTTAAATACAATATGCTTAAGGAGATTTCTAAACAGAATGTTTGGAACAAGAATAGCCATAAACTATAAAATAAACAAAAAATAAACAACAAAATTAGTAACAGTGAATACACCAAATCAGTGCAATTTGTTCCCTGTGGATCCAGAGCATGCTTTTTCTTTCAGACTAAATACAGTAGTTCTCCATCCAAAACTAGTCCAAATCCTTAAGTTAAAATGGATAAAATAAGAAAACAGATGAATATTTACCTACAGATAGAGCAGTTTCTGTTTACGGCTGTAAAAGGGAAAGTTTAATAGTTAACGTTTCCAGTGTAAATTGGTACCTGTGTAAATACCAATTAGAAACTTGGTATTATTCAGTGACTTGAAAAGAAATATGGGGATGACTTCTACTTCTTAGTCAGTGTCTAACATCATGAATCTCATGAAATAAAAATGCTTCTAGCAAAGTCTGAGAAGAATTTTGTATAGTTTAGATGTAATCATCCTCATGAGTTAGAGACTGAAAATTCTATGAACTGACTGACAACTTATTTAGCAAAGTTCCTTCTGAGCTTTCCCTTTCAAATAACTGCAAGTAACTTGAAAAATATATTTTCTTTTTTTTTTTGTATGCAAATCCAGAAATTCTGTGTAACTTCCACACTGTTCTTTGAATTTTTTCGCTACACTTACCACTGAACAATTATGGTATAAAAACATGTGAAGGGTGATGACTCACTGCTTTCAAATTTCAGGCACATAGTAAAACCTTCACCTCCTGCACAGTGAGGGTGGCTAGGCTCCCTGCAGGCGAAACTACTTGAAAGAAACTCACTGAGGATAAAGCAACCCCATCAGAAGCATACACTGCAAAGATAGATAGCTCAGCTTACATATAAGACACCTCACATTATTGTGAGATGTCAGTAGCATTTCTATCAGTTTTTCCAGAGAAAGCGAAGTCTCCTATACAGATCCAGCTTTTTGTTTATTTTTATTCTTTGATTTCATAAAAACCCCACAATCACAGTGTCTGTATATTCTGAATATTTATATGAATTTGTGTGACTTGTTTAGGAAGTGTGTTTCCATCACTTTGATGTTCTGTGGTACACATAAACATAGAAAACTTTTAAAAGGATTTTTTTACTACATATTTTCAGAAAGTTAAAATACACATCTCACCTCTCTCAGGTTCAGTTATGAAACTGTGCAGAAGAGCTGATACCAGATACATCTATTTACAGGTGTTGATATGTCTCCAATGCAGATAAAAGGGTTAATTCAGATTTTTCTTCTAACTTTACTTGTAGGTTATATTATGATTACAATTAAACTGGATCTTCACTTATTCAAGACTCAATTTAGTTGACTAAAATGAGGGTTGTTTTTTTTATTAATTTATGTGAATTTAAAAACCCCCAAAAAGTTCATAAGAATTATAACTGTCCGGAATGTTTTGAATGTTTAATGACAGCTATGAATTTTGCTTCTCAATATTTGTCACTGTCAATGAATAATATTGTATAGCTATTTTCTTTTGAACCTAAATGTGTGACAGTATAACTTCTGCCTCTGACAAACTTTTATATCCATGTAAAAGGTCATTTCAGATACAAAACTTATGTCCAAAAAATTTAAATCTGTCATGATAGGTGTAATTTCAGACCTGCATATAATAAATTATTTTCTTTTTCATTTAAAAATATAAATAAGTAGTGTATAGATCATTTCAGAGGCAGAGCACAAAAGTGCCTTAAAATTATTTCAGAGAACAATTAATTAAATCTTATGATATTCCAAGCAAACTTCACACTCACAAATTTGATTCATTTACGGTTCAAAATGATCTTAATGATAGGTTACAGCTATCACATTCTCCAGTTTTAAAGCATTTGAATGCTAAGAACTTCATATATATTTTCCTTTTTTTCTTTTGGCTAATATGAATATCATCAAATCATTCAATTTTATGGTTTGCAAACAAGTAAACCGTCCATATTAACACCTGAAGCCTGATTTATAACAAAGAGAATAAGAAGCAATCTTCTTCCCCCTTAATTCTCAACACACTTTTTGGAGTCTCTGTATAGCCGCTGCATTTTTGGTAGTACCCGGTACTGATCATTCCACTGCGTAGCAAACACTTGAAAATCTGGCCTCTTCATTTGGCTCATAAGTGAGAGCTGAATTGCTTTGAAAATCTGGCCCTTGCAGGAAAAATTCTCAAAGTGGTTGTCTAACAATTACTCAGGAAAAAGCCCCAGTCATGCCGTGACTTGAATTTTAATGTTTACTACAGAAGAATCATAATTAAGAATCACTGAGACAAACACTTTTATTTAATAATTTTCATTTAGTAGAATATACATGAACACCCTCAAGATTAGAGGAGGCTCACAGTTTATGCATTTGGATTATTTTTTTAACACATTTAATCCACCTTTCCTTAATTAATGCAACTAAACAAAAAAAACCATATCTGATTTTAAAAATAACCAGTGTCAAATGAGGGCAAGTGGTGTGAACATACCTAGTGCTTTCAACGTAACAGTATGTACATTGTCTTCATTATGGTATTTAAAAGTAACCCTGTGGAGGAGGAAGAACTCCGACTTGTATCATTCCTCCAAGTGTCTGCTTGTCCCATTCGGTACACCTGCAGCTGGTACATGTCCCAGCTAGTACTGTTTAACACATCATCTGCCAAGGAAAGAAGGGGCAGGCAGGAATAGCTCAGCAAGCAGCTGCTGGCAGAGAATGAAAGCTTTCATGTAGTGTGAATCAAGGATTATATTGTGAGGTTGGCAGCTGGTATAAGTTTGGAAGCAAGAATCTGTTACTTTAAACCATGAATTCTGAGAGTTGTTTGTATCAGCCTAGATAGTGACTCCTAGTCAGGTCATACATTACACAGGTTTAGACAGAAAAGAAAAAGATAAGCAGCTTTTTTTAATGCTCAAAGCAAGAGAAGGATCACTGATGTTAATACTATTTTGTTTTAAAAAGACAATGCAGAGGTGCATGGAATCAGCAGGTATAAAATTTGGTTTCTATGAGAAAGTGTATTATATTGAGTTCGGTGCTTATATGGTATTACTGTTAAGCCATTATGGATTGCACTCAGACCATCCAGTTTGTTTCACTTTACCAGCTTCACGTCATTAGATGCCTCAGAGAAAATGGCAACACTTTGATCTACTCTCTGAGCATATAACCCATACAATTTATTTGTATTGATCTGTATAATTTGTCTATTTTTCTTTTTTAACACATTATCTCTCAGCTCAAATTAATAATATTAGAGAATAATTGAATAAAAATTAAGGTAAACGAAATTCTTAAATAATAGTAGTGCAGGCCATTCGAATCTACTCTCATAACGACAAATCCTTTTAGGGTCCCCAAAGCAAAATTAGTGCCATCTAGTATGTGCAGGGGGGCAGAGGCGGGGTAGAGACTAATTCAAAGCAAATTAATCTGCAGTTCATTAGCAAGCACTAATGTCGCTTTTGGGAACGAGGAAATTACCAGGATCATAATTATAAGCAACAAGTGTCTTCATAAACATCTAATTGCTTGTCAGGATGTACAATACACTACGTAAGGCCATTAGGTAGGATTGTTGTACGCCATAAATAAAGTTTTCAGTTGTGCAACAGATTGTGTTTGTAATGTAACGCTGTTTCTGAAGAGACACTAAAGTGACCAAAGTCATTTCACAGGTGTCAGCAGGCCTGGTGAATTGCAATAAGAAATGAATTAAAGCACAATTTCTTTCTTTATCTTTGTCGATTAGGCATCCTACCCTACAGCTATAGCCAGATACCACTATCAGCTGATTCATCTGGTAAAGATCGTAAACCAGCATTAGACATTGAAGGAAGAGGTTCAAAGAGAAGATCTCGTGCATCAGGCTGTCTGGTCTCCATCAGGGTTTGTGTGTGCCCATGCAAATGGGAGCAGTGATGTGATGGAGGAAGAGAGGCAAGCCACTTGCCAGTAAGTCACTTTCTTTAGTCATAGCAAAGAGATTGTCTGCTGGGGGAATCAACTTTGAAATTGACTGCTATGGGGGCTTGGCAGGTTATACAACAGGAGTCCTGCAAAAACCTTGAATAACAAACAAGCCTGGCAGGCAGAAATCATTATGATGCCCGTGGCTGCTCTAACCAGTGTCTTCTAGCAGGGTCACTTGGATGGGAAACTATAAAGAGCATGAAAGGGACTTAGGAGAGCTATGTTGCCTGGAAACTGACTGAGCCTTTTTATGGGGGAAAAATTTCTGCACTTAAAACTCTTCAAAGCCTTTTCTGGTTTTAGTATGTTACAGACTGTATTTTGGATTCTGATTCCAAACAGTTTTGTGGATGCTACAGGAGACCAGTTGTTTGTGAAAGTTGCCTAATACAAATTTCATGAATGTAAAATTAATTGATTCCAGAAAGCCTTACATGAAAGGCTTGGAAGAGAAACATTTCTGTATGTATTTTATGCCTCTTCTAAATTTGCTTTGCACTTTCTGCCTCATTTTTATAGTTTGTCAGTTTAAAGGCCTGCATCAATGATTCAGCCATTTGCAAGGTGACAGGAGTGACATGCAAATACACAAATAGATTAAAGTTTCTGCAGCTACATAGATCTAGATTAATGACTGCTGTGTTTCTTACAAATGTGCTCTTGACAAGATTCTTAGAAAACAGCAAATATACCATATCCTGGTTTTAAGAACCACAGAAACATAAAAAAGAACACATTTAAATTACTTCTAAAATTTAAATACTTAGATATTCTTTTCTGCTTTTCTTTAAACTATATCCATAGGGATTACAGAGGATGAAGACACAAAAATAGCAAGAGTGAGCTACCTTTTCCTGGTTTAGCTTCCAGTGCTATTAAGCCAGCTGCTGAAATCTTCTCAGGCAAAGTTCCCTTAGATTTTAACACTGTTTTACCTGTCTAAAGGCTGAGCAGGGCCTGAGAGCTTTCTGTTTCAGTGAACTGAGCTCAGGTGGGAAGTAGAGACTGCTTAGAAGTGATGAACTCCTTCTAAATGTGGGGTTTGTATGTAGATATTACAAAAGGGAGATTAAGTCAATCCCAGCACTGTTTTCTTCTGGATCCTCTGAAATCATGCACTTAAACATACATATTCTATGTTGTGTAAAGGGAAATTTATGTATGGCAGCTGGGATGTTCTCATACATGACCCAAAACACGTAAACTTCACATACAGTGAAGTTCTTTCTGATTCCCTTTTCTTCCAGGGAAAAGAATTTGCAAGATCTGACAAGACAATTAGACTATGAAGGTAAGTTACATAGACGAAAGAAAGGCTTGTGTATTGCAAGAAAAATATATAGATATAATAATATCTGCCAAGATATATTGCTAAATAACAGCATTTCACAAAATCTGCTTATATAGAGCACTGTGATACTGTCAGGTTCAAAATCCTCTGGATTCATTAAAGGTGAGAAGACCTAGAAACAGACATTCTTGGGGAGGTATTTTATTTTATTGGCATTTGTAACTGAAACACCGTAAGACTATCTGGAGATTTTGTTAGGTAAGAATGTTCTCACTTTGTTTAT
The DNA here is from genome assembly GCA_011057875.1 of Pterocles orientalis. Classification (NCBI taxonomy): domain Eukaryota; kingdom Metazoa; phylum Chordata; class Aves; order Pterocliformes; family Pteroclidae; genus Pterocles; species Pterocles orientalis. The sequence goes on from WKFP01014237.1 coordinate 843,820, forward strand.
AGCTTTAATATCTCCACAATATCCCTCTGGATTAATCTTGTTTGAAACAGATGCTGTGAATTTTGCAAGAGCATCCACGTTCTTACAGACCCTTTCGCCAGAATATCAGCTCAAGGTTGATTTGAGAAGTCGTTCCTAACCATCAAAACATGTTCCCTTCATGAAAATTTTCTGTCACAGCTCTTTATCTTTAGATCTTGAACAGTAGGATATTTCTCTCTTTTTAGCTTGACAAAACAGGTTACTTTGCTGGCACACTAGGCTTGTGCATGGCTGAGAGGAAAATACATCTGATGCCTTGTAAATAACAGAAATGAGGTTCATTTATAAGATTGAGAGAACTTTAAAGTTCCAACTTAACTCTCAGGGTTGTCTGACAAGATTCCACTTTAGGTGCCTGGAATATTATTCTGATGAAACAAAATATTTCAGTACTTTAGAATCTAATTTTGGGTATTTTATTGAGAAGAGAGAATTAATTATCTCAAAAATAATTCACTTCAAAAATTAGTTGCCAGAGAAGATATTTAAATACCTGTTCTTTGATCAAGTACACACTCAGTTTTTGCCCTGTTTGTCTGAAAATTAAGATAGCAAATGACACAACTAATCCAGATTCCCAGCTAGATCATTGTGAAAACTGCAGTACATTAAAATTTTTGAAAACTTCATCCCTTCTTCATATCACATGGTCTGTTAATGTAGCTTCAAATACAAGTATTTATTTAAAAAATGTTGTAGAGAAATCATATTCCACAGGCTAATATGTTATAAAGAGATATAAATTATAAATGTTATTAACAAGCTTTGAATATATAACTGAATATGAAAAAGCATGCCTGGTTTATACTTCAATATCCCTTGATTGTGCACGATATTTGGGTAACTGTGCATACAAATGACAAGAGGGAAAACTGCATATATATGCTGTATGTCAACAGGCATGAAGTTAGGCACAATTTTCATGAAATACTGAACAATACTAAAGTTTAAAAATTGGAGGCTTTGGTTTTGAGAGTGAGTTAATATTTTGATTTCCCATGGAAAAAAATGGCACCTATGACTTTCTTCTCTTCGTTCACAATTTGTGTTACTACAACGTTACATAGTTGTCAAAAAGAAATGTTAAAATAACTGATTTGTGTTTTGCTTGCAGAACCCAAAGTATGTTATTTGTTGTTAATAATTTTGTAATAAAATGAAATTGCAATTTTCAGTTCTTATTTACAACACTCAATAACGTGTTGGGCAAAAAATGACAGAAACTTACCTAGTGACAAATTCAGGGACATGAGGAAAACTTTTTGTAAGACTATTCAGTCTGTTCAAAAAAATAGCCTAAATAAATTATAGTCTAAAAGGAAAAGAGCAGAAATTATGACACACTTAGGAGCAGCAGAAGTGGTTTAGGTATGTTGTACCACTTTTCAGATCGAGTTAACACAACAATAAGTGTGTGATGAGCTGAAAGTGACCCATTTTCCATATCTAGGTTAAGAGGGTCCCTAAACACGGTGGCCAACTATCATCCAAATGTGTGTAAATGCACGGCATCATAGAAATGGAAACATCACTCTAGAACAGAGGACATTTAAAAATTGCCATTAGAATGGGGAAATGTCAGCGGCCACTGCTTTCAAAATGGCCTTTCCTTTAAACCATCTACATTGCTTGCTGTCCTGGGGAGAATGGTCCTACCTGAAGCTGACAGAAAGCACCAGAGGAGACTTGAGGTTGTCCCCTAGGGTTTTGGAGTCAGGGATACAGAGTATCCGAAGCTTGCTATGCTCCAACTGAAAAAGAGATATTGGCAGCATACGAAGGAGTTCGAGCTGCTTTAGAAGTGGTTGGTACTGAATCACAGCTCCTCCTGGCACCCCAGCTGCCAGTGTTAGGCTGGATGTTCAAAGGAAAGGCTCCCTCTCCACATTATGCAACTGATGCTATATGGAGTAAGTGGATTGCACTGATCACACAGTGAGCTTGGATAGGAACCTCCAGGCACCCAAGAATTTTGGAAGTGATCATGAATTGGCTCATGAATTGGGAGGGAGCAAAACCCCAATTACTAGCCTATGATTCAACCCTAGGTTTAGGATTGAGACCCCAATTGGCCAATTGTTCATTCCATATCATGCACATCACGCCCAGTACATAAAGGAGGCTCTGTCCAGAAGTGCTCTCTCTCTTGTTCCAGGTCATCCCCCTCTCAGCGTCAGCTTGCTCTCTTCCAGGGTCATGTTGCTCCCTTGCTTAGCTCTTGGTCCCGGATGCTCAGGTTTTTTATCTCTGGGAATGCAGTTTCAGGATTCTCCCTGGTCTGGGATCGTTAGCTGGGAATAGCTGAGCCTTGGTCATCAGGCGATGAGCAGTTGCACTGTGTATCACTCATTTGTATATTTGTATATATTACTATTATTATTATCACTGTTATTTTCAATATTATTGTAGTTTAGTTCTTATCTCAACCCATGAGTCTCATTTCCATTTACCCCTTTAGTTGCCTTCCCCTTCCCCGGGAGGGGGAAGGGTGAGTGAGCAGTGTTGTAGTGGTTTGCTGCCAGCCAGGGTAAAATTACAACACTTGCTTCTCAAATACTGAGCTATATTCCTGCTGCCCACATTCACCTGTAACCTCAGAGTATTATAACCTTAGATATTTTTTCAGGTGTTTCAGACGTGTTCTACATCATTACTAATAATTTCTGCCGTGCTCTCCAAGTAGGGTAAACTGTTTCAACTCCAGGGTGTTTTTGCTCTGTGACAGACTGAAAGATGTTCACTTTTCCTAGTTTCAAGTACGTGTATAAAATCAGTAAATATTGTACTTCTCTAGTCTTGTTCTGCTTGACCAAGAGAGCATTGTGGAGAAGAAAAAATACAAAGATTCAGACTAGAAAATTAGAACACATAGCTCTCTTTGTATCACGAAGTCTCTGTGGCTAATAACATTGGTACTAGATACAGGTCACTTGCTCAGAGGGAGTAAGGAATACTTTCATCCAACCAGTCAGCTGAATCAGACTGCAGCTTTAGGGGAAAGAGAACTGCAAGCTTGGCTTTAAAGCAGCTTCTTTTTCCAATAAGCTTGGAAATGCCTTGTTCTAGATATACCTTTAATTACTCAATATATGAATACGAAAATTAACTCTGGAGATTTATAATATAACTCTTTAGTTTATCTTTGGTTTTGCTTTGTTTTTATTTTTGTTGGCTCTGATAGTCAACGTGAAAAAAATGTCTGGCTTAACAACATTCAAGATACTGTGATCTTGTATGTGAGAACCTTACTTCAAAACCACTATTGTTCTTTTTTCTCTAGAAACTGTGTGAGCTTTTTTTCAGTTCAAGATTCTGAAGTTTCTAAATGATTAGTGCTGAACTTTTAATCTTCAAACAGTGTCAAGCTACAGGTTTCTTAGGATTCTCAGCTCATGCCCAAGCTCAAGAAGCATTGGGTTACTCTCTGGTTTCATTGACCAGTGTTTTATAAACCGTAAAGATGAATTATTCCTCATTCCTCTCACATTGGATGACAAATCTTGAATAGCTATGAACTTTAGGAATATTCTCTCCTTCACTCTCTGCTTGTATCATACTTGTGTTGACTGTTAACCTGACCTGGCCTCTCGTAAACCTGAAATAATTTGGATTCCTTGAACTTCCTTTGACCTGCCTGTCATAGGAGTCTGGAAGACAATACACTCACTAGAGTTTTTGATATGACGGCAGTTTTTATGGAGAAGATTATCTTGTGAAAAAGGTGACATTTACCAGCTCACCTTGGTTGCCAGGATTCACCTTAGGGTAAATCTAAAGCATGTCAGTAGTGACTTGCTATATTCCTGCCCCAGAAAAAATCACCAAAACTAAATTTCTCATAATGAAGGTATGAGTAAAAGGATATTTTACAGTGCAAATATATCATCTATATTATTTCAAATTTTTATTCAGTTTCTATTTTCAAATATCAAATAAATGTCTTTTTTAATTTCATAAGTATTCAGCATTTCATCTGGGTTTATTTAAAAGCTGTTTTTTCTTAATTAGTCCTTTTTTTTAAAGCCCCAAATGCAGTAGATTGAGAATTATGGCTTATACTGAATCAAATAATTTGAAAACATATCCACCATCTTAAAATATCCCATCTTCAGTCACAGGTGTTCCCCCTGTGCAGAAAGGTTTTACTGTGGGGTTTTTTTGAGTCATGGGTACTGTATTTCTAGATGACTGCAGATTAATTTGTCAGCCAGAAACTGTCTGCAACATTCACCAGAGAACAACAAAGTCTTTTTTTTCTTTCGGTTGTTTCTTTGTTCTTCTGGAGTCCATCCCTACCATCTTCTATCCATTTTCCTATATATTACTTAGGAATACAAATTTTGAAAAGAACGCATGCAAGTTCTTTTGGAGCACATATGTTCTCTTTGCTATCAAGCCTTCGCTTTCCTCTTAAGGAAATTTTTGCAATGGCCCCCACAGTGAGTTGTTCTGGATAGGCCAGTACTTGTGCTCAGGTCAATATGAGACTGTAACACCATGAATTTTTGATTCATTAACTGTCTAGCAAGATGCTTTTCAGCAGTGTTAAATAGAAAGAACCATTACAGGGAAGTAAAGTTACTAACAACCACAGACCCCTTGCTATATAAACAGTACTGAAAAACTCATTGAAGGTTTATTATTTGAAAGGAGGGTTTATTTTGTGGTGTGGAGGAGAGGTGAGCAATAGTTCTTCTCTGAGAACTCAATTTTTACAATTTTTTTTTCAGTACAGAACCTAGAGGAATGACTGTGCCTATGGTCTCTGCCTTTCTGATTTTCTTAGCATGTACTTACCCACTCAAGTCTAAGAAAATTCATTTTTCTCAATTACTTTAGTGGCTTTCTTCACTACAACGAAGTATTTTCTGTTAGTGTTTCTTTGTTTGCCTATCACTTGGTCTTAACTTTCATTCTAGGGATATCTGAGGTGGGATCTCCAGTCTGCTCGAATACTTGGTAGCTGTTGATTAAATATATAGTTTGTTTCTTATTTGTTATTTACTTCTCAGATCTGAGAAACACGTATTTTTCATAATTAGATTCAATATGTGTCCTCCCTCTCCTGTTTGTATTTCTGCAGGAAATTTTACCATTATATTTCTTACTGAAGTATTTTATTTTTCCAGACCTTACCTGCTCTTACTATTCTTTCTCTCAACTGAGTTGTTTTTGCACTGTGTGATGTACGTGCATTCATCTGCCAAATACTAGTAAAATATATTATCTCAAATTGTCTACATTCTTCTCAATCGTGTTAGCTTCTCTTATGGGTCAGATATGTGTTACATGGTTTCATGTGTATATATATATATATATAAAAATGTGTATGTATACATACACATACACATCTGAAACGAAGTACATCATTGGGTGAAACAAGCCATTTCACAGAGGTTTAACACAGCATATAATAGTGCCTTTTTTTTTAAGAAATCCAGAAGACAAGCAATCAAGTCACTCTTTTAAAGGTATTGTTGTTTTCTAAGGAATTAATGATATATATAATTTTTTGAACATGAGGACTGTGTTTTTCTTTGGTTCTACTTTCTTCATTGACTTCCCTTGTGACTATTGTCTCTTGATTTACAGTCCAAGATTTCAAATTAAAGAGTCAATAGAGACTCAAAAGAGACAAATATTTTTTTGAAGAACGCAGACAGACATAAAAGTGCATATCTCCAAACATAACATTTAAAAAAACCCCTATAACATCTTAAACTAGACCGAAGTAAAAAACCTGCATTCCAAAATCTGAAGTAACACATGTGGAGGTAGTAAATACGTTGTTATGTTCAATGATATTTGTGGGTCTGTGTCACGACTTGGACTTCTACCCATCCCCTCCCGAATGATGTTGTTTATCCATGTTTATGTCTCAAACAATGGGCAGAGCATTTCCTAAAGAAGAAGCTCCACCAGGAGTTCTTGGGTAGAGCACTCGGACAGAACATTTCTAACGAAGAGGCGCCACCATGTCTACGAACAGCTCGGGCAAAGCATGGTGGAAGAAAAGTTCTTTTGTGAACGGACATTAGTGAGTTGTTAATGTTCTGGGTGACAGTACACCTGCTGAGGTGGGGCATGGGTGTCAGATACTGGAGCAGTCTCCCCGCTGGAGAACCAGCTCTACCCCCCCCAAGCTAACCCGGATGCAGGGCTGTTGCAACCCCAAAAGGTCAACCCCGAAGGTGACCTGGATGTTGGGCACCCTCTGAGGAGCGGTCCAGGACTGGACGGGACTGAGCCATATAAAAGATGAAGCCCGAACTGTACTCCCCATTGACCCGTCACCACCCCACGCAAGGAGTTTCTGCCTGAAACGAAGATTTCTGCCTGAAGAGAAGACATGTGCTGGAACGAGGGATTGGTGGTGTTCTCTGTGTCTCTGTGTTTGCATTAATGAATAAGTGATGTCTGGTGATAACTGATAAGTGTGATTTGGTGCTTGACTTTGAGAAGTTGATTCGTGATGTTTTTGCGGCTGCTGAGGTAAATAAAATCAGTTTTTTTTGTTCCTCGAGTCATTGTCTGACTCCACCTAGCCAGTGCTCCGTTTTGGGGAATCACAGAAAACCTCTCTCTACTGTCCACCGCTAGTGGGGCCAAAAGAAAGGAAACACTTTTTTTTTGCATAATTATTGAGGCTTATGCCTACCATACGTGTAAAAAATTCACCTCAAGACAGAATGGAAGTTTTGTTCTTTAGTTAGTTGCCTAACTACTGTAATTCATGTGTGTCCCACTATAGTTAACTGCTTCTTGAGTTTAAGACACTTAAATGCAATCTGCTATTTTGATGGTAATACAAATTCTCCAGCAACTTAGTGTTCTAGCTGTGTTATGTTGACCACTTCAACATCAAAAGTTTCTAATAATCCAGACTGAAAAATAGTTTGCATGCTGGTTGGTTTGAAATATTTACCAGTGCTTCAAATTAATAGAGGGACAAATTTAACTCATATTCTAGGCATTATGACAAAGGAAGTTCAGAAGAAAACAGTATCAAGTAACTACCAAAGAAAATAAATATTTCTTTGGGTCAGTAAGCATTTGGTTTCTAATCAACAACGACATGCATTTCTGGATGCTTTTCCACAATTAAAGTTTTTTGCTTTAAAAAAGACATTGCACTTTGCAAAGGGGACTGTTGCTAGGACCTCGGAATTAACCAAATGCAACTAGCATTCATGAAAGTCATATAAAAGATTTTCTATTAGCACTTAGCACAAGGTGAATAAAGGATAATCAGATAGTCCCAGGCCACATAAAACAGAGGAAAAAATGAGGAAAGTCACTTTTCACTGTAATGTTGTTGACAAATAATAAGTATTCTTTTTGTAGTGTGAATAATAGAGTGGAAAAATAATTGGAGATTTAACTCTGACATGTAGTCAGTCTACAACAATTTTGAAACAAAAAATTGATGCTCCTCAAAATTGTTATTTTTTGCTATAAATCTTCTTACAGCTGCATGTATTTGTGTTACATATTCACAGTGTTTCTGTCATCAGGAAGGAAAAGAGCTTTTACAGAAATGATTATTGAGTTCCGTCCTAGTAATGTTAATGTTTGTTTAGCAAACTAGCAGTTTTTAATGGCTAAATCCATAGCGGAGTGTCTGAGCAATTAAGTGTGTCACTGTTGCATTCCTTTTCTTGTATTTTTGTCTCTATTCTAATTAGTGATGCAGTAAATCTAAAAATTACAGATTTGACTGCTCATCTGCCTTTTCATCCTTTGTAGTTTCTGTGGTTGTTATTTGGTGTACAATTTTAAGTTAAGTTTATTTGGAAAGATTCTTTGAGAAATACCGTTGGATCACATTGCAGTGAGCATGAAGAACAAAGTTGATTAATGTAGTTATGCTGAAGGCTTCATAGACAACTGAAAATTGAGACTGTAACTGCAGGCTTTGATTAGACAGTATATTTTCTTCTGGCTATATGGGTGAACTAGTTTGTTGACTTTTTCTATCATGGATTGTCCAGTGAAATATTAATGAAATACAGCAGCATCCCATCTGGGCATGCCTTTACTGCAGCATTGTCCCTGATAGAATGTTAAACCATTTCGGCATTTGCCACTGTTTTGTGTGTTGGTAGTTAGAATTCAAGGGAAATATTAAGCTGGACCATTCTGGACAGGTGTTAGGGAATACAGTAATTTAACTACTAGAGAATTGTAATGTATGTTCTTCCAAGGTTTTAAACTGTTGGGCTTCCACACCGTTATCAATTCTTAATGTTTATCATCACATTATATTTTAGAATACTTTAACTGACAAACTGACACCAGGAAGATGATAAGACCAGAATTACAGCATGTGTACATAGCAGTCATAGAAGTATTCTTTCACAAATTTGTCCAGTCACCTTCTAAACCGATGGAGTTGTTACCACAACAAACTGCATTAAAGTGTTCTACAGCTTCTTTATTTCTGTGCGATGACCTACTGTTTTAGAACTGCCCTTTCAACTTTAATTTCATGCATTTCGCCATGTCCTTCTACTGGAAGAACATAACAAACAGTAAATCCACAGTCATTGTCCCTATGCCACTTATTACCCTATAAAACTGCCATATTCTTTCCTTACTAATTTTTTTTTCTATACTGAAAATACCTTTTTCGATATCCCTTACACAGAAGCCTTGATTACTCTTGTCTATCTTTACATTTTTTTTCTTATTCTGTTATTTCTTTTGAGTCAGAGAGCTCTGAACTGCACACAAAATTTTAGAAGTGTCTGTGAAGGACATAGGCAGTAACACCATTTTTTTTGTTCCTTTCTTAGTAAATTTGGGGTATTTCTACTGTAAGTAAGATTCTTCTCAGTCACATCTGAAATTTTCATGTCAAGTTTGCTAATAATGCAACTGATGTCAAGTGCATTGATTTCACTACCAGAGTGAAATCACATCTAATTTTGCATTTAAAAAAAATAGGAAAGATAAATGCTAAAAGGAAGCAAAATGCCAGAGATATTTCCTGAATAAGTTTAGCATTCATACTTCACTAATCTCCACAATTTTATTTGGTCAGTAACCTAGAAGAGTTACTAGTGGGAACATACAATATGTAGAGTAAATATTTTATTTAAAAATAATCAAAGACTGTGATGTTCGCAAGTGTAGTTTGATGGGCATTCATGATACTTAAAATAAACACTTCTTAATTATTAATATTGAACAAAGGAGTATTTTTTTGTTATTTTGCAGGTTTGTCTGTTCCTGGCCTTTATGAGAACTTTTAAGTCACCTATGTCATGTTCTGCAAGCTTTACATCTATCATGACTAAAGGACGGAGTTGTATTCAGGTGCAAAATGTGTTTTTCTCTAAGTGTTAGTTAGGACTCAAAAGGATATTAATACTAAAAAGAGTTATGTATACATTTAGCTTTTATCATGCACATAGTAAATAAGTCCTTAAAATGTATTTTTCCTCACAAATTACCAAGCATTGTTAAGCCTATTTTGCAACTAGGGAGTGAAACTCCAGGATTATATAGGTTGTCAGACATCTGCACAAGCTCTTTAGGCTTATTCACCTGTCAACCTCCATTGGATATGGAGGTATACTAGCACAAAGACAGACAGATATATGTATAGCTAGATAGATATGTATATATATAGGTATATAAATAAATGACAGATTTTTTTTTTAATCCGAAGGACAGGTAAAACAAATCATTCTGTTGGTAGTGTATGATTTACAGGTTATTGTGTTTCTGTGGACATATATGTAGTAACATTCTCTGATAGGCATTGTCCTTGTGGCTTCATAATTTGATTTTTTTAAAGCAGAAACATTGCTCTTTGTGACATTTCTTTTCTTTGTGTGTGTGTGGACTGTGGATAATATTAGCAAACAAGAGAGAGGGAACATAGTATGGTCAATAGTCGGCTGCCATGCAAGTTCTTTTCTTATCAATCCATCTCAGTCACTGAATTATATTTAATGAGATTTATTTTGAATAGGAATAAATGAGGTTTTATTTAAATGAAAAACAAATGAGATGAATGTTGTCACAGCGTTGTGAGATAGTAAGAGAACAGAGCATGACAGATTCTGAGTAGATCAAAAGGGAAAATATCTTCACAGTCAAAACATTCTTTTGTCTTTTCTGTTTCTTGTGTTGTTGATGGAGGTTGCTCTTCATTATCCAGCAGTAAGGAGATTATGAAGTTAAGTACTCTGGTCATATATTTTATTTACATGATCAAAGAACAGGACTTGTTCTGTCTTACTGTAACTGCATTATGAAAACAAAAATTCCTCAGTAACAGTAATGGACGGTAGGCTGAATATGGAATTTTAAGTCAAAAAGAAGTGTCTTTGTTGGTTTGATAATGTTTCTCCTCTCTTTTACTCATGCCACAGATCCTGAAAATATTAAGTAAATTCAGGTGTCACTCAGGCTTGTACTCTTTCATGCCCTTTGCTTTTTCCCAAAACTAACCTATGCATGTGCTAGTCTTTGTAACTTCTATTTTTTTAAAATACACAGCAGATGCACACCTTGTATTCAAAGATTTATGTCAAACTGCTAGTTTCTATAAGAAATATCTCATTCCTCTCCATCTGAAAACCTACTTTTCTTCAGTAGTAAAAAACAACCTTTCCTGTGTGATCTGATCTAGGTGTTCCTGCTCCGGCAGGGGGATTGGACTAGATGATCTTTCGAGGTCCCTTCCAATCTCTAGCATTCTGTGATTTTGTGATTCTGTGATTCTGTGATTCTGTGATTCTGTGCTCCCCTTTCTGGTCTTTAAGATTTGTATTATGTACTCATAAAAAGTCCAGAAAGGAACAGTATTTTGATGGTTTCAAGCAATAGTTTCGCCACTTATGCTCTGCTATCTCGGTTTTACTTTCTCACATCTGAATATGCCGGTCTTCAAACACAAGGGGATGTCTTACTTTTCTCAACCTTACCCATGGGATCAAAGGAAGACAGATTAGTTGAAAGTCACCAAAATCTAAGGAATAATCAAATAGCCCTGTGGTCCTACATTTGAGAGAGATTAGGGTGCTCCCAATATCAATGAATAACCAATAAATATATTCATATTAATGTTATCAATGAAGGCACTTTCACAGCTAGAAAAAATATAATTTTATTTTGTTCGTAGGTGGAGAATAAGCAAGCAGCGCTGGGCGCGAGGGGAGCATCTGCTCTACCAACAAGCGCGCCTTTCCACAAAACCTGTCACTCTACTTATTCCCCGAAATGTTGCATATCCATTAAGTTTTCGCAATGCATTCATTTATATTCATTTCCCAGCCCCGTCTAGCCCCGCTTCTTATTATAATTAGCTAAAGAGTCCTTTGGGGGTCCGGAGTCTCCTCTATCTCCTTTATCTTGTGGCCTTGTGGATGTTGCATTCTCTCTTCTCTGTTTTGATTAACAGTTCCTTCCCTTATCATCACAGTTTTGATCCTCTCATCCTGTCTTTTTTGTTTCCTCTATCCGATTACTGGAATTGTGGGGGGAGAGGGGATACTTGAGATTACTGGAATCATGGGGGGAAGAGGGGATGCTTGAGAAATTCCAGCAGGAATTTACTTCTCTATCACTGTTTGGTACATGAATTCATACACTCTGGAAGCAAAGCTGTCTCAAAACCCATTTGTGTTAATGTACGTACATCAAAGTTCAGAGAAATAAGGAGAATGCACCTACGAAAACAACTACATTAATATTTTCATATCTTTTGTTTGGCATAACAATAAACCCACAGTTAAACAATATACAATCACATCATTCAAAAACTTCTGTAAACAGAGGAGCCTTGTCCTATAGCCTGAAGGGGAAATTTAGTTCCAGTCTCTCAGCTGAAACACTCAGCTCAAGCACCTCTACTGAATAAATTGTAAAGGGAGAAGCAAGGGAGGATACACCCAGGTAATACTCCACAGATTAGCATCTAAACATGTCCTCCACCCGACGCAGGCCCATGGCATTTCTGTCTGAGAGAGTAATCCTTTGTTTTAAGCACCTTTTCACTCACAATGTCTTCAACCATACAAGGATAGTAAATACTAAGGGGAAACTCCTAATGTGTGCTTTCAAAATTTGCCTTGGTGTATGATTCAGTTGCGATGTTGTAAAATGATGTGCAGTTATACAGAAATGCCATACTACCTGAGGAGATACTACACTGTGCACAAAGAAGGCGCTAGCTCAGCACAGGAACATCATCATGCCCTTTCTTTCCTACTTTGCATTTCAACTGTGTTTGCTGGAGAGAGGTTGTTTTGTGTTTTCACATCTTTCCTGGAAGTTACATCATTACATGCTTTCAGATATTAAAAAAAACCCCCTGCAACACAGATTACAAATCAGTCAGTGGTGTTAATGAGACTGCTCAATTCTAGTGCCCTTCTCTTTGGTCTCTGATTTTTTTACAACCAAGTCAAATACCCTTTCTGTCTTGAGGATGAATTCTTTCACACAATCCCATCACTGTCCCATTTCTTTCATTCCTAAACTGCAAGAAGGGTCCTTGAGAAGGAAGATTTCTGGGCCATGGCTGCTGTAGTTTTCTCCAGCACAACAGCATGAGAGCAGCTCTTCTCCATTTCTTTTAAGACGAATCATAACCTAATATACCACATTAATGAAGTCAGAATTACAAATTATGTTTACACAAATGAATTTAATTATCATAAATGAGGCATTCTTATTCTCAATATTTGTCTTAAAAAAAAATTACTGCGTGAACCAACTGCCTTTTTTTACTGCTGCTCCATTCTTCTGAAATATCTCTGTCACCTTTTTTCACAGTTCCTGGGTATTTAGAGGAATACCACTGGAAAAGAGTTATGTTCCAGAACCTTTCTGACCTTTGTGATTCTGCCTATCTGAATGCTTGAATGCAGTACTCAGCTGTTCACCAGACCCTAAATGACACCAGTATAGTATTTCTTTCTTGTCCCATCACACGTCACTGGTGGATGTGCTGCTGCTTTGATAATGAGAGGGTATGTTTGGAATTGCACATTTTTCTGTTACATAGGCTGGCTAACACAATGACTTATATTTATTGTTCACTGTTTAAACACTGTAAGAAAGTTTGTAATGAAATAGACACCCTGGTGTACAAATGTAATTAGAAGAGATATGACATCTCTAAAGAGAGGTCATATTTTTAATAGAGCTGGAGACGTAGTTAGAAAAAGCAACCAAGTTTTTAAATAAATTGTCTTTTCTCTGCATCTGACAAAGTTACAGTAAATTTCAAGGTGCAAACAGAATGTGATAATTTCTCTTAGTGTGAAAATGGGTGAATATTTATGTTCTTAATGATGCTTTTCCAAATCTCTTAGTCCCTGTCTTGCACACTGCTTTTTATCTGTTTCCCTCCCTGTTTTCTGAAATATCCACAGTAATGATCGAAGAGTTATCTATCTGTCTTTGAAGGATAATTAATATTCACATAATATTATTAATATTATAATTTTATATTTCACTGATACTGACTTTAGAATTTGCCCTCATGTGGTTTTAAAAAATTTCAGCACAGGATACTTTGTGGGGTTAAAAAGATTGTGCTTTACTCATTTCTTCCCTGGCATACCTAACATAATAACCATTTTAATCTGGGTCAAAATTTGCCTGTGAATTAGGCCTGAAGTCCTTTCCTTAATGATATCGAGGAAAAATGCACATATGTTGCTGCATTTTGCAATGGAAAGATTTCCTTTCTTTACCTATTAGAGTGAATTTAATTTACAGTTGAGCCAGAACTTTATACATATGCCTTCAGTACCTGCATACATTACCTTCCTCATATCATAAAGCTGCATTGCATCATTTCAGGAAAAACCACCCTAGAGGGTGATAATATAGTGAGTGCTTCTTAGTATCAGCTATTCATTTTCTGTCTGATTCAGACTACAACTTTTGAACACTATTTTCAGGATGGCATAAGTGTAGGAGTCTAATAAAAATAAACATACTCAGAAAGAGTATATATGTATTTTACTGCAGTTTAGTGTACTAAAGAGAAAAGAGTATGTTTTATTGCAGTTTAGTGTACTAAAGAGATAGCTAACCTGAACTACTGTAACTCATGTCAGAAAAGACTGCAGCAAGCACTCTCTCATCAGAATCTATATGGTGGAGAGGTACAGCTGCAGATTCACCTCCCCAGAATACCAGCAAAAACCAGCAGTATATCGCAATACACAGAAGAGTTTCAGAGGAAGTCCTGGGGCATTTACAGTCTGCACCAGACCATTAAGGCTGAGAGAGAGAGCCAGTTCATAAGAACGTAAATCTTTTGTCAGACAGAATTCTGTAACAAAATTTGTAATGTGTATGCAAGAATATAGGTGCTTCACTCTCTTCCCAATCAAGTGACCAACCGTTAGAACACGCCAAGTGGCAGATTATGCTTTTACCCTGAGTTACGTGCATCTGACGTAGCTGGCAGACAGACAGCTCAGAATAAAAAGAAAACACTGCTGAAATGTATCTTTTCTTTACCCTTGCCACTTTATGTCAAGATTGTCATCAAGAAGGGGGAAAGACTAAAGTTTCAAAATGGTATATTCTTTCTTCTGTGCTCAAGAGAGCTTGCAAAATATCTGCACTGACAGAGAAATAAGTAAGTTCTGAAACCTTTATTTGTGTTTTATAATTTTTCTTTGCTCTCTTGTATTCTCTTTTCTTTCATTTTCTTCCTACCTCTTTTGTCCCCTTTTGCTTAGCAAATAAATAAATAAATGAAGATATTTAAAAAAAAAGAAAGGTCGTGAGAAAAATTAAATATAGTTAGAAAACAAATCTTGAACATAAAACTAAGGGTAGAAGTATAATTTGTGATACTTTATAATAAAGTGGAAAAATTACTGAAATACAGTTTACAATTTTTCCTCCAAAGTGACAGTTTTTTGGTTTTTCTTACTCACGTGAATTAAAAGCTGTATTTATGCTTCCTAACCAAGTCTGTTGCCTCTTTTTCTGAAAAGAAGATGGGGAATTGCAAAAGCTAAAGTTTGCTTACTTTTTTTTGTACACCAAAATAGTCAGTTTCTAGTTTCTTTTTTGCTTCCCGTCCTCTTCGATAACAGAAACATAACTGATAATTTCTCATTATTTACTTATATTTGCAAGCTTGGTTTGGTTTTTGTTTCTCCAGACAGCTGTGCTAGCAAATGATTTGCTGTCTTAAATATTCTTTATTTCCACTTAGTATTCTTTCCATTTCCGGTTTTCCATTCTTCCATACCTTAATGTGCAATACCTTCTTGACCATGAACTTGCACACGAGTTATTACACTGCAGTGCAGAGATACAGTATAATCTTGAGCAGATTCATTCTAAGTAGCCAAGATACTATTTAATAAAGCTAAGTTAGTTCAATGAAACTACAGTCTCATAAGCTTCATGAGAAGCCTTACCAACTTGCATAAGATCTTAGCTGCTGCTGGCTGTCTGTAGAAATGATTTTTTTTAAATTATCAGATTTTTTTGCAACTGTGCTCAATGTATGAGGCCTGTCTGCATTTACAGCTATAGAAAACGAGATGGATAGATAAAGTTATTTCTAAAACCTGCAGAGATTTCAGTTACACTGCTTTTTGCACTGTTGACATATCCAGACTGCAATTTTGTCAGGCGGGTAAGGCTGAGACTGCTTACTTGAAGGAATAGTTACAGGAGGAATAAAACCTTCTGAGACTGTACATTCTGGATTCATCCTAGATTGACTTGTTTGACTGTTTTCTTTGCAGAAGATAAAATAATCATTTTCAATCCACAGACATTTCTCAACTGAATCCCTTTATGTAGTGAGAATGGGAAAAGAAAGCTATAGAGAAAAGGAAAAGAGCGAAATTGAGACAGAAATTCTTGTTTTAGTTTAGTTAAGATATTTATAAATTATTTTTCCCTGTGATATTCATCTAAGTCTGCTGAGAATATTTATGATAATATCCTTGCTGTGAAACTAACTGTCTGTGGTTTTGATACCAAAAAAAGAAACACATAAATCTGCTAGGATGTACTGACATGTCTTCTAGATCCAGTTGTATTTTGCATTGTCCTGAGTGTCAAATTTCTTCATTGTCACACAAAACTTTGTAGAATGATCCGGTTATATCTTTTTCCTGGAGTCTTTTTTTTTTTTTTCCTTTTCTTCAATTCTGTAATTTTAACATTACTATTTATATAGCAAACAATGTTAGTAGAATATGAACTCCATCATCTAAACTAATAGAGCAGATGAAGAGCTGGAGTAAGTGTTCTTTTTTAGGTTTTCCATCATGAATTTTAGGGAAATTAGTTCTTTGTACCTCTAATCTGATCTAATGAGATTGGCAACTGTTGAAATTTGTATTGGCAACTTGTAATACCACCATGCAAGAGTTAGGCTGATAGTATTGCTAAATGACACGGTGATACCAACTAATTTCCAGATGAATATGAACTCACTTGAAGTGAAGAAGCTAACTCACCACTCATTTCTGAGCCATTCAGCACTCTGTTTACAGCCCCTTGTTTCTTTTTGAAGTTACTAGTGAGGTGGGTGTCAGTCTCTTCTCCCAAGTAACAAGTGATGGAACAAGAAGAAATGGTCTCAAATTGTGCCAGGGGAGATTTAGATTGGATATTAGGAAAAATATCTCCACTAAAAGGGTTGTCAAGCACTGGAACAGGCTGCCCAGGGAAGTGGTGGAGTCACCATCCCTGGAGGTCTTTAAGAGATGTGTAGATGTGGCACTGAGGCACATGGTTTATTGATTGTCTTGGCAGTGTTGGGTTTAAGGTTGGACTCGATGATCTTAAAGATCTTTTCCAACCTAAATGGTTCTATGATTCTATGACTAAATGTTAAGTTTAAATACAGGTATATTGTGTCAAACAATAAACCCTAAGGCTCTTTGGATTTCTGTTTAATTGACATTCATTTTTTAGTAGCTAGACAACGTCTTCAAACCAGCAAATCTACACTTCTGTTGCTCAGCTCTACGTACTTGTATGCAGAGGTGTGTGGTTCATATCAAACAATTAAGTGATTTAATGTTAGCTTCTTTACTGCCACTGAGGTTGGATTTCTGATTTGATATCCTCAAAGCTGTCAGATTGAGTTCCTCTGACAGTTTAAGTTTAATATTCAGATGTTTATTGCTTTTTATTGAAAACATTGAAATGACACAGTATCTTATAGTAAAATATGTATATTCTACTTCATATACTCTAATGAATTTACAGTAGTTAGTCGTGATTTCTGCAGAAAGGTCTCTAGATGATACAACTATGCTTCTAATGAAAAAGGTTCTAATGATGATAAGAATATGACAAACTTATGGTAAAATACAGCAGTGATGCAGAAAATGATATTTTTTCATAATATTTTTTATGTCGGTCAATGACACATAGTCAGTGTGGCAGGAAATGTCTATAACACAGCTCTGCAAAGCATCAGAGGAAGCACCCTGTGACAAGAATTCTTTGTGGTCAGACCTGGGAGGGCAGACAAGACATCATGTCATCCCTGATCCTTCTTTAGTCCGTAGAAAGCCTATCATTCTTCTCGGTGTCACAAATTTTACAGTTTACCTTACGCACATGAACTAAGACTGCTCCATAGCCATTAAACTAACTAGTCTTGAGCTAGTTGTTACGACTATCTGTATAAAACTCTGGTTGTACCAGAGAAAAGATAAGGAAAAGCAAAAGAGAGGAAAAAATTCTTGCTATGTCTAAACCAAACCCATTTAAGCAATAGCCAGGTCGATACATGTTCAGAAATAGTAAGCTCAACAATCCTCAAGCTGAGGCCTTGCACACTCAATACAAAACCTCGAGGCCGCTGTTACCAATGGCATTACTGTAGTGTGGGGTAAAGGGCTGCATGGAAGAATGAAGTAACTCACTCACTCTCCACCTACCCTTCTGCCAGAGAAAATCCTGCACCTTCATCATTACTGTAAAAATGCCTACATAGGTTTATTTATTTATTTTGTCAAGAGGAGACTGCTCTTCGTTATTAGTGATTCTTGCAAAGCATCATGGGCTTTCTAAAACCAAAGAAGAATTTATCTTGGCAATCCTACTCTTTATCAGAGCTGCAAGCCAATGTTCATATGATTTAGTCTCCAGACTTCGTAGGTTTGGGTCTTTACACATTAATGTGAATTGATCTAAAGCAGCTATGAGTCTTTTTTAATTGAATTTAATGAGGTCCACACTAAGCAGTAAGCAGGGTGTCAGTCAGGTCCAGGTTTGACGAAGCTCTGCTCAACACTAATTATGTAAGCTTTCCCGTTAAAGTTTATCAGGAAAAAAATCTCTATAGATGAGCAAAAAGTTCTTTTAAATTGAAGAAGGTTTATTAGCTGGTGCAAACTAAGAAAGTTACAGAATAGATCCATGGCTTGCAATACAGTTTTATTATTGACTTAATTTTGTCTTCTTCATATGTTTGAGAACAAATTGTCAACAGGTTTTAGCAATTCATATTAATTTTAGGATATCTCTAGGACAATTCAGAAAAAAAGGTGTCAGCAAAATAAACACAATGGAATGGAAATGAATTTCCCAGAAGTTTTTTTTTTCTTTTAAGTGAAGAAACATTGTAAAATACTGATGGATAATCTGATATACAATAGGTGGTATATGGGAACTACAGAGCCAGAACCATTTTATTCTGAGTCATCTGTCTCACAAGAAAATGAAGCTATCACAAATGCACATACTTTATAACACCAAATAACTTTCAAGATTTAGTTACCAGTTATTTTTCTGGCCAAAATTCTTGTCAGGAAGAAGTTCTTGGCAGAAACATGAAGATTTTGTTTTTCTTCCTGAGGATTTTTGTAGAAGATATGCTGACATTTGTAACCTAAAAAAAAAAAATAAAAAAAAAAATCTATAGGTAGACTAAGTCTTGCATTTTTTTCATCCCAATTAGACCTAACTAGGTAAAATCCTTTGTAAATCTGAGTCTACCAGCTCTCACAGTTCCTCTGGTTCATAGGTGATTATTCTGCCAAGTAATCTCATCTTCTGCAGCTGCCAGCTTGGCGATCTGTCCTTCAAACTGTAAATACCCTGTCTGTTCTAAAATGTTTTGCTGAACTCATGTAAGTAGGAGTTGGTATTGGAGAGGACAACAAAACATTGTATAATGAAAACTGTTATTGTAAAAGCTTCTAAATTGAGGAAATCCCCAAATAAGCCACCAGAGCAGGATTTTTTGCCTCCATATTAAAATTTCCTTTCATGTGGTTAGTTTGCATGAAGTGGCTACCTAGGGATATTCTTTACAATTATTTGACATGTTGTTTATGTTCTTGCTGCTACCCTGTACATATAATGATCTGAAATCAGACGAAAGAAGTTTTATCCCCCCCCAGTACCTGAGAGACTGCAAACCCCCTCCAAGTTTGCCATTTAAATCCCAGCTGTGCTGTTGCCTTTAACTGTGCAAGAAAGCAAGACAGCACATTTTGTAGATTAAACCAGTAAACTAGAAAACATAAAAGAAACAAATCTCATAATTGTGGTTTTCAATTAAAGAAAGGAGGATCAAAGCACACATTCTGCTTGAAATTGCACAGCTGCTATCTACACAAAATGAGAAAAAAAACCCCTTCTCCAGCTAGCCATAATTTTTGGGGTGGGGGAAGGAGGAGGGAGAGCTCAAACCCTGCAGTAGGACAGATTGCTTATGCTTCTCACGTCCCAATCAGTAATACAGAAATATTGAGTAATAAATTCCCTGCCTCTCCTGATCTGAGAAGCTCCCACCATCTGTGAAAGACAATTTGTAACAGCTTTAGTATTTAGATTCAGTAAACAGACAATCACAAGCATTGTGCCAAACAGTGCCTACATTTGGAGAAAAAACATAAAGCAAAAGCATGAGTAACACCACGACCCTTGTATTGCAAAATTATCTGGAGACGAAAACAGTTTCGATTGCAGAGGTTTTCTTTTTTTTTTCTTCTTTCCCAGTCAGCAAGGAGTGCTGGAGTCTGCATGCTATTCAGCTACATCTTTGGGCTGTGTATGTAGGCCTCATCCTAATGTGTTGAATTATTATTGATGGCTGAGGCAGTTCTGCTCTGCTGGTGAACCAATAATGTCAAGGCAGTACCTGCAAGATTAATTATAGGAGAGAATGGGCTCTGGTTTCCAGGGACTGAGACATTAATAGAGACTGAGCATTAGTTTCAGGGGATTCTACAGACAGCTGAACAAATGCCTCAGACAATGTTATACATGCTAAATCCTAGCATTTACCTCTTAACTGTACTGAAAAAAAAAAGTTTAAAACAATTGTGTTTAAACTGGGAGAAACAGAAGGCTCTGTAAACCACATGAGAAGGAAACAAAACATTACTGAGGTTGCTAAAGCAAGTTAGATTCTATAAACGTATGTGAGTGTATTTCCCTCTGCAATGTATTGAAGAGAAAGGAGACAGTAACTAATGTCTGCAGCATTTGCAGAAGAAAAAAACCCTGCTTTTTTGTGACTGACAGTACCTAGATTTTCAAAATACGTATGATGTTCTACAAATGGAAATGCAAATTGGATCAAAAAGCAGAATATTTTATGCTGTTTCTCTTGCACCACTGCAGTGGAAATTTGTACTGCACGAAGCATTTTAATTGTAGAGAACTGAGAATATGCAGTGGATGAAGCTGCAGCCATAGCAACAGCTACATAAATTTTCAGGCAGTGACAAGGCACATGGTACAAAATTTATGCAGTATAACTCCTACACTGGCTTCAAAGAAAAAAAAAAAGAGAGAGAGAAGAGGATGTTGGATGCGGAGAATGTGGAGAAGAGGGTGTTGAATACTGTTTATTACAAAGTAATTGTGTCTTCCTCCTTGTTATGACCCTGGGCTTCCTGCATTTTGCTTGTGTGATCAGAGGTGCAGCTGAGAGATTAGCTGTAACTCTCTATCTTGTCTTTTAGCTTTAGCAGGTGATATCCCTCCTCTCTTTTCTTATCCCCTAGGTCTAATAGTTTTGAAGAGCCTTGGGAATTTTGAGGCCAAATTTTCAATATATTGTCCAATTATTTTCCCTTTGTGCCTTTTTCTAGTTGTGCAATACTTTTGACAAAATAATCTCAAAAGGAATAAAACTCAGAGGCTGGTGTGGCTCAACACATCAAAGTAGAGGCTTATGAAACTGATCTCAAAAGGGAATGAAAAAACTTCACACTTGGCTGATTTTACAGTTTCACAATTGCTAAGTGCAACACTGCTTTTCTTCAAACTTGAAACAGCAGTAGGAGAACCATTAAGCAAGGGACTTGAGGTTGAAAGATCCACAGTAGAAGGATATATTCAAACTTCCACCTGTACTTTGTGTCCATAACTTCTGGGTGTTTTTTTCACAATGTCCTGTGAAACTCCACCACCATATTTTCATTGTCTACAGATACAGAACAGGAGACCCCGAGGAACTTTGCACATCTCAGACTATTTGGGAGCTTCACAAGCCTGAACAGAAGTGAAAATGAAGCTGTCAAAAGGGATTCAAATCCTGCTCTGAAATGAAATAGTGAGGCTCCCAAACATGTTTTTACTCCATGCAGGAAAATATACCAATCTTCAAAATATGTTTTCAAAACCAAACTATGCTACAATATCTAATTTCTGATGGAACACACCAATTTTTTTTTTTTTAGGTCTGTGTTTTAGTCATGTGTCCATGACAAACCATAAGGACGTTGTCCTGAAACAGACGCAACTTCACAAAGCCTTGCCATTATGACAAAGTGGAGAATCACAGTGAAATTATATTTATCTGGAAAGAACATGACCCACTTGAATAGCAAACCTGTTTTATCCCTCATAAGTTCAATTCATTTTGGCCAAGAGTGATTTAGTCCATACTGAATAAATAAAAGTACAAAATCTACATCCAGAACCTGAGTGTGGGCAGTCATCTCCTTCTCCATTGTTCCTAGGTGAGTCGTGGGAAAGAATGAAGTCCTGAAGCTAAATCTTATTGAGCTGAACTACTAAAAAAGACAGTTTGGAATTGTTCAGTTTGTCACTGTATCTTTTCTATGCTGATTTTGATTCAAACTGCTCAGCAGTCACAAAAATAATTCTCAATTTCCTGTCATATGCCATAAAGAAGTCACAAGATGTTAGAAGTGTGACTGACAGTAGAATATGTTATTATGTTTGTTACCATCCTGAAGACGATCTCTTGCAAGAATGATTACTTAGCTAAAATGTCACACTATTCCAAACCGTATTGGAAGAAAGTGAGATGTCATGGCTTCACGGTGTCTTTACCGAACAGTAGTTTGTGGAGGTGTAAAGAAACATTATGAAACTCTGTTACATGACAGCATCATTCTTTTTGAAGTTCTCTTTGATCTTGTAGTCAAAGGCTGTCATATTTTTGTCCAACCATCACTTGTCATTTTTCTTACTTATGATCTGAGTTTTGTAAGGAAAAGCACTCTGCAGGCAAAAGTCCAGGCCTGGGTATTTTATTTTTTTCCAAACACTAAAAATAGGAAATAAAAATTCTTAAATTATATTAAAAATTATCTTAATTTTGTGAAGGTACTTCAGAAGTATTTAAACTGGAATAAGTTTATAGCTATTATAAAATCTAAGCTCCCACAAAGAGAAAACAATTTTCCTCAAAGAATCTAAACTCAAAGAGAATACATGCGCATTCAGTCCAGAGCAAATCATAGGTAGGGTGGGCTGTTTTAAAGTGATTAGACCTTTTAACAATCAAATTTAACATACTGATTTTCCCCAAGTAGTAGAGTATATAACTGAATGATATTGACGTGCAAAATCACCAGAACTTATCAAGAAACATTTATGTCAAAACTCCAGAGCAAAAACTCCAACAATTTATATTATCATTTTTGAAGCCACAGAATTTTTATTACCTTATTGTGACCAAATTCTCAGAGAATTGCTTCTCTCCCTTACAGTGGAAAATAAGTGGTACAAATGTGTCAGACATATCTTTGATCAGTTGGTAGGCATTTGGGAACTGTCTAGATACTTTCTCCTGAGGTGTGGAAGGTGTTATGCAGGTGTTATTACCTGATCAGCTTCAATTTGCACTGCAGTGCAGTGCATCATGCTAAAATGATATCCTGTCTGAGTTCTCATCCATCCAAATGCTACTGTATCCTGAAGCTCGGTTCAGAAGGTAAGCAGCATTTGAACATTAGCCAAGGTAACTTATGTAGAGAAGCAGTAAACTAAGGAGGCAAGGAATTGCAGAACAGAATAGTCATTCCTAAATAAGAACATTCATCAAACTAAGAATGAATTATTTAGTACGGTGGACATTATTGGCAGCTCATCGAAACTGAAACTAGAAGCTCTGTAAAAAACACGTATGTGATGAAGGAAAGAAAAAATTTGACAAAAAAGCAGTCATTCTTCCTTTGTGTAGCTATTAAAATTGGACTTGTTTGCGTTATTCCCATAGCCAGACTTCCTACAAACCCATTTTTGTGTGTTATTTTCTCATCAATGCTCATAAATCAACTCTTCAATCAGGAAAATAAGATAACAACGAAGAAGAGTTACAGCTTATTGAATAATTATGCTAGTGATAAAAGAAAACTATGGCTTTCTCTTCCAAAAAAATAGTGTTATTATTATATTTCAAGTAATAAAGAATAGCATTACTTTTTACAGAGTTTGTAACTCATCATTTTGGTTACTCTTACTATTAAAATAAGAAAAAATAAGAAAGCTTTGTAAGAGCACTTCCTTAAGGAAAAAGGGAAAAATGGGGTTGAAGATTTCTTTTGTATTCATATTATGATCTTTTTTTTGAAGTGTTTGACAATCCTAAGATAAGGTTCTATTGAATACAAACACTTTGTGCATAAGCACACTCTAAATTATCTATGTACCTAATTTTTTGTACTTTTGAAAAGCCAGCTTTTTTTTTTTTTAAAATATGTTGAATGTAAAATGTAATGCACAAATGCACTGGAAAAGTTCCAAGCAAGCTCTTCCTTTAAGCATTTGTTAAGATTTCCTATAATTTCTGACCAAAAAAATTTTTGCATTCAAAGCTAGGTTTGAAGTGTCTTTTAAGTGTTTAGTGAATAACAATTAATGTAGTTTCTTTGCCTCAACACTGATACTGACACCTACTTTTCTTCCTTTGCTGCATGGAAAAGCTATTGAAGTCAAGAATTTAAAAGTGATTCCTATTTTTTTTCTGAACATTAACTTAGTGAAGTGCAATATATTATTTGAATCCATGATCAAAAGAAAAGTATTTTCCTAAGACAAAGTCAATTTCTGGCAAAAGATGTGGTAGAAATTTACAGCACAAAAAACATTAACAGAATAAAATAGCTTTTAATCTCTACCCGTTTTTTGTTCCCTCAGAGAATAATTAGTCCCACCAACACAACTGGCATACCAGCTATCATACTGTGTCCCGGCTTCTGAGAAGATATTTGCTGTTTTTTAATTGATGATAAGAGCAAATTATTTCTCTTGTGTCTGTGAACTTCTAGGGAAAGAATGCATTGGTGTGCAAGTTTTTACATGTATGTTTATTGGGGAGCTCAGTGAGTGATTTCACAGCTTTATAAATGTATTTGTAAGATTCAGGTCATGAGAAAGAAATTAATTTGGAAGTTTTTTTGTCTATACTTGCAGTAGTCAAGTGCTGTAACTCAAGGTAGGTTAATCTAGGTAAGCAGGAAGCTGTCCACCTTCAGTGGAAATACCTACCTTCAGTAACATGACTAGTGCTACAAATCCTGTGTTTGTGGCTGTGCTCCATGGAGCACAGTGCCTGTATTTTAGCCCAGACAGCTGTAGAGATGAAAGGTGCCTGCAGTCCTTGAAAAAGCTGATTGTAGCAGGAGGTTACTGTGTATCTCACTGTGTGTTGGGGGGGGGAAGGCAAGGCAAGCTAAGGCGAGGTAAGGGACCTAGGATTGTTTTCCCTCACCATCCTGCTTTCTAGTAATACTGTTTTTTTCTGAAAGCTATGTACATGGCATCGATGGGAGTCAGACACAGAGGACAAGTAAGTGTGTGCAGGAAACCAGGCAGCAGCTATCCATTATCTGTATCAGGAACGTGTTCAGTTTTAGTATTTTGAGCCAGGAAGGGAAATGGTACCTGGAGGAATACCTCTGACTCTTACACAAGACTGAATTAATTTTGTCATTATCCTTGGGGTGACAAAATTCAATTTTGCTTATCCCACTTAGAGGCTTTGACCAGTCTATGCTACATTTTTGCCAAAAATGAAGGATTTTTTTATTATTATTTTGTTAGAAATGCCCTTCTGTGACAGAGGAGTCCTATGTGACACAGGAGTCCTAGATTCTTCCTCTAGCTCCAAGTAAACCTTTTCATGAAGTCATAAATAATTCAGCACATTTACAGGTTTAGAAATTATCTGTGTCTTGATCTGGATATGCCAAAATCCAGGCAATAAGACATACAATAAGGAACAGTAAGACGCCAGCACAACCCAGGAGAGAAACTAAATGTTTTGATACCATTTGCAGTGAAAACCTATTTGAGAAAAAAAATCAGAAATTATGTTTTATTTCCTTTTAAAATGGAAACAGATTTGAGGAAATATGAGACCTTCTAATACATTTTCTGATTTTGCAAAGGATATTTTTATTGCAAACATTTTATTTGAGTTGGTCTCATAGAAGTACAGATGACTCTGAAACTGGCTTCTCAAGGAATTTCTTTCCTTGCAATTTCCTGTTTCTAAACCAAATGAGACTGAATTTTAAGATTTTACAAAAGGTTCTCTCTTCTAAACCTATTTAATTCAGAAATTAATGATCTGTTTTATTTGTGTTCTTCTTTTAGCAATTCACATCTCTTCTCATAGCAGGTTGTATGACTGCAAAACTGCCTTCTCATGAAATTTCTCTTCCTGAAGAATTTCTTATTTCTGGGACAAATGAGACTAAAAAAAATTAATAATTTTTGATTTGCTCCTCCAAGCAATCAAAAATTTTGTAATTAACACGTCACCAGTCACACCAGGTTATCTCATAACTGTGATGAATATGTTCTTCGTGTTCATTTCTCTCTTCAGAACAGTCAGTGAATCTTAGATCTTTAAATAGTAGAGGGATTTAGTGCATGGTAGAACAGATAGTGCGTCAAATTCAAATATCTGAGATGAAGAAATCAATCACAATCCATTTTTTAAAATATAGATTGAACTAATTTTCAATTAAAATAACAAAATTTACAGCTGTTTGAGAACATCAAGCTCATATACAAATAAGGAAGTATGACTACTTTCAGTAGCAGAAGCAAACACATTGTTTTGGTCTTCATATTAAGTACTTTGATATAAACATCAGGGAACAGATTCTCAGCTAATATAAACTGCCATAATTATGCTAGGAAGTTACGACATGTTACACCATTTGAGAATCTGCTTTGAATGTCATACTCGTTTGCATCCAATTTCAGCTACTACTTTTTTAATACAAAGTTTTTTAGATAACTACAAATTGAAATAATATATTTTTATGCTTTACAAAGCCAACTTTTGAAACCTACTATGATGTACAGAGTATATGCTACCAATCATAACAGTTTATTTTCTTTGATTTCACACTATAACTCTAGGCATCTGCTATAGCAGATAGAAGTAGCTTTTGATAGCTCACTAAAGCTATCATAGCACCAAAGGACTTGAAAAAAGAGCTAACAGATTTTGTAAAAACAAAAAGAAGGGAGGAAAGTAATAGAAAAAAGAAACACAAAGCTGGCTTGCGCTAAAACAAAACACAAAGCTATATCTGCAACACTGTCTTCAGTAGTGAGGAGATCACCGATGTATATTGTCCAGCACTCAATATTGTCGTATGAAGTAGTGCATAGTGGCAGAGAATGCTAGAATCAATCGCTAATTTGAATGATAAGACCAGTTTACCAGCATCTTCCTGTCTTTCCAAAATAAGCTTTGCTATTACTGCATATAAAGTCAGTACTGTCAAAACAGCTGTAAATTCTGCTGATGTAATGGGAAATTATTTTGATTCAGTTTAGGAATTGGGATTGTGATTTATTTCTTTTGTTAAGTATCTGAATTTGGTATACTGTCCATAGTACCAAGCTCTGACTCCCCTCACTATTTAAAGAACCTAGTTCCATAACACTCATTGCTCTAAAGAGAGAAGCAATTGAAAAGCACTCGTCTGTCATACTTACAGTGCAACTTTGACTGATCTACTGACATGACAACCACAAAACCCGTGTGTTTTTAGAGGAGTTCTACATGACACGCTTCAGACTGTAAAAGATGATGAGGACAAAAGGGCAGAACAAAACCCAACAGGTTAAGGTTATTGTGAAAACAACGGGTTAGATCTGGAACTTCCGCACTGCCTAGAGAGAGGGGAGGTGGGAATGGTAGGGCTTTCCTTCCACTGATCCATATCCATGTATCTACCAAAGGCTGAACTGAACTGACTTTTCTGACAGTGATTTCATGTACACTCTGCTTTTGCTTGTTGCGTGTTCCAGCAAGCAGCAGGGAACCAGCTTGTTCAGTCTGCTTTGAAGTCGATGATAAGATTCACTTTTTTTTACTGGGAACATGCTTTGTTGAGAAGTAGATCATGTTTAAGAAACTTTCTCTCAAAATTTGTGTTGACATGAAAAAGAGTCACAATTCGGTAGGTCATAATAATTAAATTTGCCAACATATTTGTGTTTAACAGATTACCCTAATGTAAATTGCAACACTGAACTCCATGAAAAAATACTGCTTTGCAACTGACACAGACAGATGTGAAGGGACTCAAGGTTGTCTGTTCCAGAGGCTCTACAAACTACAGTTAAAAACCAAGCAGTTGGAAGTAGCTTGGCTCAAATATCTTGCCATTATTTTTTAGAGGGGGATGGGGATGGAATGATTCTGAACAGCTTCTCAGTACAGCTATCCCTACTGTCAGTATTACTTGAGCCACCACTGTGATAACTTGAACTACCACCACCACTGCATGATTCACTATTCTGTTTGATCCTAGGAAACCCTGATGCTGTGCTGTGACTTCAAAGCTGCTGCTGTAGCTTCATGTGTGGAAGGTTATAATTTACTGTATCTAACATAAAAGTACTGAAAGTTATTAACCCTTCTATGACAGACTAAGTTTCTGTTCTTGGAACTACATTGTGAATCAATGTGTTTTTAAGCTCCTAAATAAGTCCAGTATACACTCTGTCCCTGACTTCAGTCTCTGGGATTAGACTTTCATTTTGGTATTCGTTACTGGAAGTTTAATTTTGGCATGAGATTGATCTGTTTTCTAGAGTCTCCAAACTAGTACTTCCTGACCACACATTAACCACAAACAGCAAGACTCATACCACCACTACCCAAACCCTAAATATCCCTTTGAAACACTTTCTCATTTGCAACTCTTCCCACTAAGCCTTCAAGATTAAAAAGTATTTCTAAAAAGAGTCCCTTAAAAAAACCTACACATACAAAGAAATATAAAAAACCTATATGAAAGTATGTGTTCATGCCCCCCCCCCCCCGCAGTGTAAAGCAGCCTTTGGGTGGCACTGGAAAATTGCAGTCCCAAGTATTGCTCTATAATGTGAATGGTAACTATGGCAAAATCATGTAACAGGCAAGCTTCTGACCAGAAGAGAGGAATACTTGCAGGTTACTCATGTAGCTATCGTATATATAGTTGTATGACCCATGTTCCAACATACTGGATTACCCTTGTCGTGATTTAATCCCAGCTGCCAATAAGCACCATGAAGCCACTTGTTCACTCATCCCTTCTAGTAGGAGGAGGGAGAAAATGGGAGGAAAAAGGTAAGAAAACTCATGGGTTGAGATAAGAACAGTTTAATGATTGAAATAAAATTAAATAAAATGTAATAATAATAAACTAACTACTACTGAATTGTAATGAAAGGAAGACAACAAAAACAAAACCCAAGAAAAATAAGTGATGCAACTGCTCATCACCTGCTGACTGATGTCCAGCCAGTCCCTAAGCAGCAATCGTTGCCGTCAGCCGACTCCCCTAGCTTATATATTGAGCATGATGGTTTATGGCATGGAATACCTCCTTTGGCCAGTTGTCCTGGCTGTGTCCCCTCCCAGCTTCTTGTAGAAAAGAATCTGGGAGGGCAGGGGCAATATAAGAAGATGAAAAAGTCCGTGGCGTAATTCTTCTTTCTACTTGTTTTTCTTTACTCCTGTAAGTTTTCCTTCTTCTTTCCTCTCTAGTTGTTGTTTCTCCTTCCCTCATTTTTTTCTTCTTTTTACATTTTCTTTCTTTCTATTCTTTTCTTATCTTCATGCTAGTTATTTATTTTAAACATGCCTTTTTAAACATGCCCTTGCATCTTTTTTTTAAACCCACTCACAAGTTGCATTCTTCTTCTCTGAGTTACTAACAGAGTCCTTGCTAACAAAATCTCTTCCTCTGTCTGTAAGGAGCAGGAATTCGTGCAGTATATAGCTAATATAGCAAATCCAATATGGGTTTCCACTGGAGCGCTCTATCAAAAGCAACATTGTAATAGCAGAGTGGTTGGGGAAGCTCCTTTACTTTCCTGTTTTTCACTTGTAAAACAAATAACTCTTTGTGGGAAGACAAGGAGATAGGACAAGCTTTAAAGGAACAAAACCCCCAAAACTGTAGGAAAAGGAAGTACTCCATTGAGATTGAACACAATAAGATTCTTACCAAGGATTTTAAAACATCTGATATTTAATTTAAGAAGTCATTGTTATGTTTTATCCCAGGCAACAACAAACCCCATGTTGCCTAGTAGTTCTAGACCACAGTGCATATACTAGGACAGAAGTATTTATTATTCTTGATGTAGGATGCATACTAAAGGGTTAAACAAGTTGTTTCATCCAAGGATTTATGAAATCAACTATATTTATGAATGTACTTCAGAATTAGAACTTTAATCACAAGTGCTAATATACAATATAAGATCCATTTTTGTTGGTGTTGGAGGAGAAGTTACTTTTTTAATAAAAGAGCCACCTAAGTAATTTAATTCTATTTGATCTCAGTTGTACCAGAAATTTTAATGTAGTTCTAAGGCAACATTTTAAAACTCTGTCAACATACAATGTCAGAATATTGCAAAACATGCAGTGGGGTTCAAACTAACTGACAAGGAGGAAGTTGATTTGATGATTTCTGGAGCTGAGTTTTTGTTTCTATATAACTTCAAAGTGTTCTTCTACAGTTCAAGGAAAGCAATCAGTGATACATTGAGATTTAGTATTAACACTAAATCAGGGAAAAACTTCAATGTTATCTAGTAAAGTGGAGGAGAGAGTTCTAACATTCTTATGGATTTAGAAGTCTCTAAGGAATTACAGGGAGATATATATTCCTGTCAATATACATTAACTGTTTCCGTTATTCAAAGACCACTGAACTCAACAAGGGTTTTACGAGGAGTCTAAAAGATTTAAAAGTTTCCACTTGCCTTGACTTCCATTTAAAAAGGGTGCG
This sequence comes from Pterocles orientalis, assembly GCA_011057875.1. Taxonomy (NCBI): domain Eukaryota; kingdom Metazoa; phylum Chordata; class Aves; order Pterocliformes; family Pteroclidae; genus Pterocles; species Pterocles orientalis. The sequence goes on from WKFP01014237.1 coordinate 874,356, forward strand.
AAAACAATCCGGTTCTCTCTTAAACTGCCTGGCTAGTCAGTTGCAATTAGGCTTTGAAATGTGCACAGGTGAGTGTACATGTCTTCAGTAATCCATGGAGATCAGTTAGAGAAATTGCACCTGAGGAGTCACAGTCCTTCCCAAAGTTACAAACATAGACACTTACTGAGAGATGCTCACTCAGCACACTGTCCATTACAATGACACAAACTTTTCCTGTGGTGCTTTGCTGGAGCTGACCAGGCAAGAGTCAGTGGGAAACAGGTACTTTAGTCCTCTTTCTTATTTATCTGCGCTCTCATGCCAGACCAAAAAAAAAAAAAAAAAAAGTTCAGGAGTTTCAGAGATTTCTGGTTTAATCAGCATTTTCAGAAATTGCATGAGAGGGAGTGAAAATTTTCCATCTTTCTTTTCCAAGTGTTAGTTACTGTCTTGCCCTGAAATTGGTATAAGTCCCTAGATATGTTCCCTCTGTAGAACTCAGATGAAATATTTATCTCATCAGATGTGATCTAGACATCCTCTTTTCTCTGAGCTTCCCTTACTTATAAGGCTTCCAGAGCCTGTTATTAGGGACCACACTAACATTTAGGAACTGTTTCCTTCTTTCCATGGTTGAATCCTAACTTATCTCCCAAGCCAGGAAGATTAAATCCCAACATGGTGCATACTGCTTGAGGAGATGAGGGAATTATAGCATGGCTCTCTCAGATCAAATTGGTGAAGTTCTCCACTAAAAATTAGTTAACAAGCCTAGAGTACACTTATGCTGAGTTGTACTTCCAACAATGCATTTTTATATGTGCTGTTGGGTAATTAAGGTTATCAGATGAAGTTTCTTGAGAGTTGAAAATTGTTTTCATATTCAGTTGAGGAGGAAGAAATTTAATCAATTTACAGCATTTCAAAATACACATCCAAGAAAGGTGAGACTAAGAACAGAATGAAACAGGACAAAAGTCCTGAAAGTAAGCTAGAGAGAGATACTTTTATTTTCCCATTCATAAGTTCATATGTTACTTTTAACTTGTTACTTTTAATCTCTTCTGCCAGCTTTTAGATTTATTAATCAAAGTCCCCTTCAAGAGCAGGGTTGCATACTTCAGGAGAAAGAACAGAAAACCTGGAGGCCACCTTTGTCTTAGGACAGTAGTTCAACAACTTCATGTTAATCATCAGGAAACCACTCCCATCTAGCTCTCGTTTCCTGTCGTCAGTACCAAGAAGTCTTTCTCCCAGTTTGCTTTTTCTACAGCTTCTTTAAAGATTGCCTGCAGTTGACTAACCTGTTAAGTGCCTACCTGTTTTTAACTTAGCAAAGGAAAAGCATTATTAGAAAATAAATAATAATAATGGTAGACCCCAAGAAATCAAGAGCAGGATCAGTGCTGCTGATGACTCAAATCCACTCAAAAGAGACTGTCTGTGCCATGAGGAGAGTGAGCTCTACAGCCTGGACTTGTACAAGAGAAACCAACCAGCAGACCAACCAGCCAGCTGAACTTCATGTCCATACATTGTCTTTACGATCGTACAAGTCTAGCTCAAGACGAAAAGATGAATTAGCGTATCTTCTTTTATCCACTTGCTACAACTTAGATGATACTCTCTAAAAATTAATTATTAGTGCATATAATGTGCTTAGACATATATTTATTACAAGCAATTTTAAATCAGCTATAGGTAGCCTTCATGATCTGGTGTCATACGGGTGGGGTGCTTTAGGAGATTAATGTGTTTGTAACTGTGAAGATTTTTAGATCCTTTCAGATGACTGCAGTTCTTCTCTTAGTACCTAGATTTCTGGATATACAAAGGGGATTGTCCATTGCATTGCGTGTATAAGGATTTTAAAGAAACATTAAAATCACACATGAAAAGTATGAAAAAGTGTTTTTTTTAAGAAAAACTAGTCTTTTTCTCATCTTTTGTCTAGAGTTTGACTAAGCATAGTATGAAGAAAGCTTATCCATATATGGTGTAAACACATATTGAAAGAAGGTGCACTTTTAAAACTGAAAGTGTTACGTGGACACAAGCTGTCAAAAACTTGCATAACTGAATGTTTTTCATTTTACTGTAGAACTATCCGTGTCAATACCTCAACTGATTGCTATAGTTATACATTTTGAGCACCTTGTAGTTTGCTTTCATCAGGTAGTAACTCTTTTAAAGACAGATGAGTTTAACACAATGCATACTGAAGCTATGGATCACCTTGTTTTTTAGAAAACATGTACGTGAAAAGTCTGCATCAGCTTAAGAGGAGATGAATCCTGGACACATTCACTGAAGAGACTGTTGAGGGTCATAAGTACATGGAAACTACTGCCAGCTCAGGAAATCTCTGAGCCAAAACCAGTTGGAAACTCTCTGAGACAGTACTCAACAGAAGTATCATTTATGCTTGCTCACACATCTCTCCCTAGGTTTTTAATCTAGCCTCAGTTCAGAACAGAATAAAGGGCTTGCTGGACCTTTAGCCAGATCCAGCACTGCTTTTCTTACGTTTGTGTGTCCTACAAGAGGATACTATTATTTCACAACCCTCTGTAAAATACATATGTATAAAACTAATTTGACTTTTCAGATGAAATTCCAGGCTGGCAGTGTGTTTGTGTTTTAAATCCGTGGGTCATTATTATTTAAACATGCACACATGAATATACAAAACCAGCAAGTATATCAATAAGCACAAAAGCATCCCAAGTCATGATGTCTTCGCAGCAGGTTAGATAAGTATCTGTCAGAGAATGTAGATTTACTGGCTTTGGGACAGATGGTTAGACTAAGTATGTTTATCCCCCTTGCTTTTCAGTGATACAAGACTCCTTTAAAAAAACCCTAAAATTTAAAGCTCTATTTTAGGGTTAATGTCTCTATCTATTAACTTAAATTTCAAGTTTATTTATTAAATTCAATAATTCTGCAGAATGTATAAAAGTAAACAGTATACTCGTAACTGCAAACCTTCTCTCTGTGGATCCACAAGAAATGTCGATCCTTTTATTTTCAGTTCTCTTTCTTATTAATATAACTATTTTTGCGCTTTGCGAACAAACAAACAAAACCAACAGCAACCCACCGGTCTGGACAATGTAGCCCCCTAGCTGATCTAATATAGCAGTTTGTCATAATTATTTCTCAGATAGCTTTTTGTTAAGAACAGTTTCTTCTTCAGTCTGATAAATTATAAATCAATAGGCAGAATCACAGAATCACAGAATGCTAGGGATTGGAAGGGACCTCGAAAGATCATCTAGTCCAATCCCCTGCCGGAGCAGGAACACATAGATCAGATCACACAGGAACGCATCCAGGCAGGCTTTGAATGTCTCCAGAGAAGGAGACTCCACAACCTCTCTGGGCAGCCTGTCCCAGTGCTCTGTCACCCTCACTGTAAAGAAGTTTTTTCTCATATTCAAGTGGAACCTCCTATGTTCCAGCTTGAACCCATTGCCTCTTGTCCTATCACTGGATGTCACAGAGAAGAGCCTGGATCCATCTTCCTGACACTCACTCTTCACATATTTATAAACGTTAATAAGGTCACCCCTCAGTCTCCTCTTTTCCAAGCTAAAGAGACCCAGCTCCCTCAGCCTTTCCTCATAAGGGAGATGCTCCATTCCCTTCATCATCTTCATGGCTCTGCGCTGGACTCTCTCC
>WKFP01014237.1:878041-905165 GCA_011057875.1 Pterocles orientalis
TCATTACATTGAAGTTGTTCTTTCACAAAAAGAGCAACTCCCCCCCCCCCCGCCTTGCTGGCCTGTCTTTCCTGAAAAGGGTGTAGCCACCCATGACTACATTCCAGTCATGTGAGCTGTCCCACCATGTCTCTGTAATTGCCACCAGGCCATAATCTCCTGACCGAACACAGATTTCTAACTCCTCCTGCTTATTCCCCATGCTGCACGCATTTGTGTACAGGCATTTCAGGGAGCGAGCTGAGCGCGCCGGTTTCACCCTAGAAGGGGGGGAGGACCCCCGGTCCTTATCAACACTAGAATGATGCCCCACTGTTGCAAGCCCCGTTACAGCCCCATCCCCCTTCGAATCTAGTTTAAAGCTCTCTCAATGAGCCCTGCCAGATCCTGTGCTAGGATGCGTTTCCCCCTATGAGACAGATGAGTTCCATCCATTGACAACAGGCCAAGGGCTGAGTAAACCGCCCCATGGTCAAAGAACCCAAAGTTCCTGTCTCGACACCAGCCCCTCAGCCAATTACTCGTGACTTGTGTTTTCCTGGCCCACCCCATATCCTGCACCCCCCCAGAAGGTATAGAGCAGAACACCACTAGTGCACCCGCTCCTTGAACTATCCTCCCTAAACCCCTGAAATTTCTTTTCATAGTTCTCATACTCCTCTGTGCAATTTCATCACTGCCCACCTGAACTATGAGTAGTGGGTAGTAATCAGTGGGGTGAACCAGCTCCGGGAGTTTTCTAGTTATATCCCTGACCCGGGCCCCAGGGAGGCAGTACACTTCTCTGCGGCTCGGGTCCGGTCTTCAAATGGGCCCCTCCGATCCTCTGAGAATGGAGTCGCCTACCACAAGCACCCTGAATGCGCAGTCGACTGCCTCGCCCCTGGAAACCTCTTAGGCAAAGCCTCCCGTGTCTCCCCACTTACCTCCCCTTCAATGTCCAATGCTGCAAACCTATTGCTCAGGGGAACGCGGGGACACAGGGCAGGCAGAGTGGGGGTTTGCCCACGATGCCGAGCAGGGACCCTCTCCCAACCCTCCCCATCCCTCAGTTCCCCTTCCTCTGCCCAACAGGGCAGGGGGTCCGCCCCAATTGTGGGGTATCTCCCTGGCGCCTTTCCCTCTGGCACACCAGGGAGTTACTCCACCAGTCGATCTCCCGCGCACAGTCCCTGATGGCCCTCAGTCTCTCCACCTCATCTTTCAGCTCGCCCACCATGGTGAGCAGGTCTTCCACCGTCTCGCACCTCACTCAAGTGGAATGTCCGCCGCCCTCCCCTGGCAGCAGCAGGCTCTGGCACTCCCTGCAGCCAGAGACCTGTGTAGCCACAGTTTGGAACAGGCCCTCCGTTTGGGTGGCCACAGTCTTTCTGGGGCAAGCTCTCTGCCTGGTGGAGATCATGGCAAAAACAGTGGCAAAAACAGCGGTCACAGACTACCAACAGATAGGTAGGACTCTCGAGCGAGGAGGGCAGAACTCCTGTGCCCTGCTGCACAACCTCCCACACCCACCGCTGCAGCACCTGGTCTCTAGTTCTTCCCTCTTCCTCAGAGGAACCCTGTCTGCTTGCTGGCTCCTAGGGTCACCTTGTGAGGCTTCTGCACCTGGCAAAACTTCAGCATCCCACTACACGAGCCACAGGTGGTGCCCCTGACTTATGTACGTGCTGTGGGCGGAGAGCACACTCTCCCCCCTCCCAGCGAAAATTTAAGGACACGGGAGGGGTGGTGACCGCGGTTGCCCCGGCAACTCCTGTGGCACGTCAGCCTCTCGCGGGAGAGCTGTCGGCAGGAGGGAGGGTATTCCGCTGCCGCGGGGTCTTCTTGTCAAAGGAATCTCCCGAAAACCCTCCCTGTACCTCACGATCAGCCCATCTGGCAGCACTGATCATTGGATTTACCCTGTGTCTTTGATACCGATGTAGGTTCATTATCTCATATTTTTCAGTGTTTTATCCTCTCAGCCCTCTGTTTATGGGGCAATACCTCTGTTCCCATTTTAATGAGAGAGTCTTAGGGGTGATCTCTAACTTCAGGCCCAAAGCTGGCATAAAAACTAAACTCGTGCAGTGTCCTGATTGCTCGTATGCAAAGTGGTTTAAGCATGGTCTTGAGTGCAGCAAAGGTAAGCTAAACCTACTCAGTCTCTTGGCACCAGCTCAAGCCCATGTGTAGCTAGGTGCAACGTGGACAAGATGGACACACTTGTCTTGTGGCTGCCAGTTGTGCGTTACTGTGGTGTCATGGGGCTGACACAGATAGGGAGGTCAGACCTGAAATCATTCCTAGAAGATCCTAGTGTTACACATAAGAACAAACAACAGTATGGTCTGGCTGAATTTTGAACTACAGGAAAAAGTATGGATGTGCTGCCCTAGGACTAAGGTCACATGGACAGACACAGATCAGAAAGCAGTCACTGTTTTGGCCTACTGTAGGGACTACCTGCCAAGCAGCGTAGATGTGAAAAATAGAGCAAAATGCATACAGGAAGCTAAGTCAATTAGAACTGTAACTACTATTTTTTCTATGACACTTATACACAATAGAAAACAAAAGTGATCTGCACATCCCGCATTTTGAAGTCTTAAAACAGGTTCATAGTTAAAGGGCTACAAATAAACTGTTCCACAGCATCTACTCTGAAGGATTTTGGAGTACGATAAGCTGTAAATAAAATAAGCTCCAGTCTGTGCTTTCCTTCTACTTAAATCTCTTAATCTTTAATATAAATATCCTTCCCACTAAAAATGCAGAAGTACAGCATCGGCAATTCTCAGGGGAGATTCTAGTACCCAGCAAGCAAAACAGGTCATTCACTGGAGAGCAAGCCAGTGTACTGGGCTATCACACTTTAACAGTGTTAACACTGAGAGAGCATTGCTAGAAGTGTGTCTGTATATTTTTGTTGAATGATACTACAAGTAGCAGTGTGTAAAAAGCTGACAAAGGGAGAAAAGATGAAAGCAAAAAGCTGGAATAGAATAATGATAATAAAACTCTTGGCAAGTCATATTACTGAGAGTCTCATATCAAAAGCAAGTTTGACAATAATGGGATTCCGGAGTCCATAAAATTAGTCATGATTCAAAGATAAAAACATCAACAATTTGCATAAAAGCTTTACTTTAAAGATTTAGCACTCTGTACCAAATGAAGAAAAGAAGCACGCTATAGCAGTAACACTTTAATATAGGTATCCATTATCTAATGCTTATATAATGGAAGCCAAATGAGCTCATTATTATCAGTGCTATTATACTGAATACTAAATGAACTCATCACAGAAACACACTTGCTTTAAAAACTATTACCACACCATCAGTGACAAGGAAAAAAACCTGCATACAAACTTCGTGAGATGACTAATTTGATTTCAGTGTTAACTTCTAATGCATTATTAATCAACAGTTCATTATACTTTTAGATAGCACTTAGTTTATTTGTGATTTATTTGTACACAATTCATTTCTGTAATCTTTTACTATATTACACTTTATTCCTATGTAAACAATGCTGGTTTGGACTGATGTAGATTTACAGTAGATGGGAGTGCGAGATGTTTGTGTGTGATTCAAATTTGTTCTGTTTTGCACAGTGAGGAGAGGCACAAAAAGGGTGATAGAATCCAAAGTAAACAATACGCTAATACTATGAGAAAAGACTGTGAAAACCATACATTTTTAAATATCCTTATAGAAACCACTGAAAAGCGCACTTCCCCCAGTTTTTCACAAAGAAATAGACTGTATTTTCTCTCTTAATTTTTAAAATGTTTTCATTTACACTCACATTACAAATTCAACCATTAGTCTGAAAAATCACATAGATTTAAACTTAATTGAAAGCTATAAGTAAAAGGAAAATATTTTCAAATATTTAATTTTAAAATATTTAAGTAATGCATCAAAAATTAGTTTTGTAACAAAGATTTTGGAAGCAAAGTTGGACACTAGTTCCTCTGGCACTAATTTTTAGTGAGATGTTCAGTAAAACACAAACTTTCTCTGGCGGTATCTTATTTACAGAGGAAGAACACTAATAATTTTTGCTTCCTAGTAATAACTGAGAGGAGTGGGTGAGTAATATGTAGGAAATCTTTAAAAACATTGGAACTGGCTGCCATAGGAGAAGCAAAGAAGCAATCCTGAGAAAATATTTTTCTTCTGTTGCTAAATGGTACACCGTCCTTAGCTGGCGGGTTGTTTCACAGAATAACCATTGCCTTCATACTTTTATAAAAGACTTATAATACTCTCAAAAGGAAATGAGCTGAAAAAGAATTCATATGTGGTACTACATATACAGATTTTGAAGAAATCTCTCTGGGAGTGTTTCAAATTATAGTACCATCCTTTTTTTTTATGCCTTGTTCCTCTGTTGTGAGAGAATTCTTTAAATCCTACATAGGGTAATTAAATAATAAATATATAAATGTTGCCGTGACACAGCCACAATTTAATCTAATATGCACATTGACAGAAATTCCAAAAGCTTCAACCAGAGGAACTTCAAGTTCTGCTCAGGTTAACTTGAGAAACATTTTAATATTTTAATATTTCTTTTAGTGTTTAATATTTTAATATTCCTTTTACTGTTTAATATTTTATTATTTCTTTTGGTGATACAAACAAATAAACAAATAATTCAGAAACATGCTGATCGACCTGAGACAAAATATTTTATTCAGTTCCCTGCTTATATTATCTGTTTGCCTAACTTATTTGCTGAGAGGAATTATTCAACAAAATGTCTTTCTGAAAGGAAAAGTTTTTAGAAACTGTAAAGGAAATATTTTGACAGCTTTGAAAAATGAATAGTTTCAGTCTGTCTAAAGCACAGAATTTTAGTAAGTGAATTCAAATTCATAAAAATAATAAGAAAAATACTGCCCATTTGCAAAGTCTAACAATTGAATTGGCTAAAGTAGGGATTGTCCTATTTACACATTTCTAGTAAGTAAAATAGCTATATATTTCTTTTTCTGAAGAAACATAAAGGCTTTCTTTTCCCTTCCCACTCCACAACCTTGGTGCCAAAGGCTAGTATGGCATAATGATCTTAAAGCTTTAGAAAATAAACACTCATTGCAAATATATGACAAAAAACTCCACCATTTAGTTAGTCACAAAATCTGCAAGTCAGATTTTTGTAGCCTAAACACCAAATTAATTTTTAAGCTTTATTTCATCTGAAATGTCTTCATTCTCTAAACATCTAAATATTGCATATAGAGATTGTTTAGTCTCCAAATTTGACCTATTCCCATTATTTATTTGGAGAATCCAAAAATTTAATTTTGAGTTGACTGACTTTTTTTTCCTGGGTTCTACCTAAGCTTAATTACTATAGTAAAAATGTAAATTATCTGAATAAGAACATTTCAGGGAAAAAGAAACATGATCTACATACCATAAACTCCTAGTGGATTTTTCTCCATCTTGCTATATTTGTTGATGATACTGGATAGAGTTAGTGAATCAAAAACACAAATGATCTGCACTGTTTACTTTAAAAGAGACACAAATTTCTTCTTTATATTGTTGAAGATAATTTGCTTCCTTTGTTCTGTGTATTTTTTAGTGATCACCATTTGCTCAGTGCAAGAAATACAAGTTTTCAGGAAACAGTGAAGTTATCATGTTAAAATAGGGAAGGTAGATACGTGTCCCCTTTAAAAGTGAATATCCTTTCCTTCCTTCTTTGCAGGTGAAGTCCTTTTTTCCTAATTTATTTCAGTACTTTTGCCAACACATGTTTTTCAGAACACTAGATTTTATATATGATTCAGCAGCATCAAGGAGGTATCTACTCTTAGAGCTGCCTAATACTTCATATGTATGCTCTGTGAAGTGCAAAGTCATACTGGCTTAAAACTAGAATAAGTCTGATGCTCCTTGTCAAAAGTGATTTTGAACTTATGTAAATAAAATATTTGGCTAAATCCCTTCTGCATTGTTTCAGGTTCCTGACCATAAATCAAATTCCATGTTTAGCTTGGTGATGCTTATATAATTCTATAAGCAACAGTCACGACAAATTAAATCAGGTTGTTTGGCTCTCTGTGACAAAGAGATCATTGATCAAGTCTCCAGATCTCGATTACAGGACATGCATTGCTTGGACTCACTGCCCACTGAGGATGGTCCCACAAATAGGAGACACTAGCCATCACCAGTGACTGCATCAGAGCTTCAACTGGTAATGGAGCACATTCCATAAAACATTCATTTCTCAAAGTATGGCATAAAACCTAACGCTATGACCAGAGAAGTCTAGCATACATTCAAGGTTAACAAATGTATGTTGATTTTGTTGGTGTGTTAGTATACAATAATGCCCACTTACACCAAGAGTTTGGGGTACAAATGAGGGATTGGTGCCATCAGCAAAAAGTAAAATGTTCTATTTTGTGAGCTTTGGCTCCTTAACTAGAAAAATATGATCTTCCTTTACAGTCGTACTATAAAGTCACAATTATGAAACAGTATTCTTTACTTGCCTTGATTTTCTGCGCTGGAACAAGGATTACCTTGCCAAACTTGCAGCATTCTCATGGCATCTTTCAAGGAGCTATTCCAATAGTTACCCAATATGCTAAGTACAGATTACACCAATTTTTTTGGTGGAAGATGATATTTCAAGGCTTTAGGTTGCTATTGCCTGGAGTGGCTGGGACACTACTGTAACATATTTTTGAAGTATTGCTCTGCCAATTAAAAATGTCCTCTAACAACGGATTACATACATATGTGTGTAGGGAACAGTTATGGCATATAGTAGATCGAAAAAGTTGTCCTGCATCTTGGTAATTTGTTAAATGATATCTGCTCTGCAACCAAGATGCACAGTTACAGCCACTAATAGAGAGGTTGTTTATTTTGAATTAAGCTGACTCACTTATTCTTCTCTCCTAGTGGGAAAACAAACAAAACTCAGAAGTGATGTCCTTAGTTAAATAAAAAGCTCATAATTAGTGAAGTCATAACTACATATCTTAATGCCTTGACATAGTGCACAGATATGTGCTTATTAAATGTGGTTGGAAACAGGTCCAGTTCAGTCCCTACTCTGTTAGAATCTTTCTGGCCTTCACAACTCACAATTCTGGCCTCAACAACTCACAATCACCTAGTTTGTTTGATGCATACGGGCAGAAGGGAAGATTTCCTGGGTGGCAGGAAACGTCCAACATTTGGTCTTAGACTGGACTTCATCTATCTTAACTTCTCTAAAGGTTGGGGACAGTAGATTAGATACAGAGGTGACCCTTTCCAGAGGGTGTTGCATCATATTAATTCTGCTTGCCTTTATCAGGTGAAAATTAAATGCTATTTAAGAGGATCTGTATTTTTTCATAGACAACAAGGTATTTGAGACAACTATCTGGCTTAATTTTTTGACTACTGAAATTGGGTAAGATAAATCATATCTTTGATTTTGGTACCTAAAATATATTCTTTGCTAGTGTTTGCATTGTTTTTATTTATTTTCCTTATTATGAGTTTTTATATAGACACTTAAACACATCTCACCACTTTCATCCATAGAGCATCCCAGCTAAACCTCCATACTCTACATTTTGTTATGGTAGTCATTACTCAGATACTGATCTTTTTGGTCATCCCATGTTCTATTTAGCAAACATTTTGGAAAAGTTTTGGGAAAAATCTCAGTATATGAGCCTATATTATCTTTTTTTTTAATTAAATTCAAAACTCACATTCATAAATCAACATCTATTCAAAAACAACCTCACATTTTTGATGATAAAACAACCACCAGATGGCAACCTTACAATTTCATAAATAAAACACAAAATGAATATTGTTGGGTTTTCCTTGGTTTATATTTAGTAGGGTGTTGGCTGGTTTGTATTTTTTTTTTCACAAAATCAAACCCTTGAAAAGCATAAACTGTCTCCAGATATTTTAATTGGCTGCAGGTTTTATTAGAGCAGTGAATTCCTTAAATTCATCACTTTTTCTTTCTCCACTGTAACAAAGATGCTGCAGTCCTATTCTTCTTACTAAACCTCTAGTTTCTGGTGCAGGAAACACTAGCACATTGGTGACTCCCACAAAGCATGCAGTGCTACATTTGTCAATGAAATTATGGTCAGTATGCCATTGCTTCCCATTTTGTACAGCAGCCCAGCCTTTTTAAAGACTTTTCAGTTTGCATAGCCAGGCTCACAAATTGATCTGTCTATCAAACTGATGCAGGTGCCAGACTGACGCAAGTGCCAGACACATACTAAGAACCTTATCCAACGTCTGAAGCCTCAGCTGGGAGGCTTTCCACTGCTTTCAGGAAGCTTTGGGCCAATCCCCTTTTTTCTATTTCAGTCTCTGTCTGATGTATATCTAGGAGAGATTCGATGTAGAAAGAAATTTCATGTAAAAACTATGTCCATAAAATACACTATTGTTCATCAATTTAAAATAACGAAGTTGGGTACTTAAAAATAATTTTTGTCAATATGTGCTACCAACCTGACAATCTTTCAGTGTTTGATTATGCTAATTTAAAATAATAAAATGAGTAGGAGTTTACAGACCAGATACATTAACTTTGATACTCAAAAAAGTAATAGAACAAATTACTAAACAATCTATTTATTAAAATCTAGAAGGTAACAAGATTATGAGAAATAACCAACATGGATTTGACAAGAACAGCCACATTTCTTTTCCTGGCAGGGTGATTGGCATAGTAGATAAGGCAGAAGGCAATAGATACGGTATATTTTGATGTTGGAATTAAAAGTTCCACTTAGCATTTCTGCAAGCAAATGTGATAAAATCACCACACCATTACAAAAATAGTTGGAAATCATGCTCAGAAATTAACTAGCACTGGTTCATATTCTTACTAGAAAATCTGTCCTGAATCTTGTTCTGGTCCGCACTTTCATCACTAGCTTGAATCATGAAACAAAACATAAGTACACATGAACTGCAGGCACCCAAGCTGGGAGAGCTGACACACTACTGAAAAGAGGACCGGAATTCAAAATAATCTTGGTAGGCTGGAAAACGATATCATATCAAGAAAATGGAATTTAGTTAGATGAGAAGAAAGTACTGCTCCTAGAAAAGTGAAAGTGGATGCACAGGTACAGGGTGAGAAATAAGTAGCTGGAAATGGGAAATAACTCTGGAAATATAAACACCATGTGTAACATATTTAGAGAGACTCACTGTGTGCAGTGAATTTGAAGCATACTAATCACTACTCTGTGTTATTTGACGTTGATAATGTCTCATGGAGTATTTTGACCGGTTTTGGGAATAATGCTTTCGGGTACAGACTAACTGAGGTCAGTCCTGAGGAAGATAATTAGGAGGACAAGGTATTTATAAAATGTGACTGACAGAAAGGTTGAAAGAACTGATTTTTCAAGTTAGAGAAGACTTCAGAGATACATGAGTTCTTCAGTATGAAACAAAAAGTTTTTATAAAGACAACAGCACTCTGTGCCACTGGGTAGGGCAAGAAATAATGATCCTAGCTTACAGAAGGGAAGATTTACACATCAGATATTAAGAAAGGCTTTCTATAAGGATAGTTAAATGTGAAAACTAGTTAGTGAACAAGGTTGTGAAATTTCTTTTCTTGAACATATATAAAAACAAATTAAACAAACTTGCCTGGGAGAGGCTATTCAATCCAACCTTAGGAGAAAAAAAAGAAAAAAAAAAGGAGGTGTTTTCCAAAAAACTTTTGAAAAACCTTAAGTTAAATAGCCAACTATTTTCACCAGGGCTAAAATTCTCAAAGAAGCTCATCCATCAGTCCCTTTCAAAACAGTTACCATTTCCTATTATTCTTAATGAGATTCAGTTAAGGTACTGTGCTCTTTCAGAAGTCTGATTGTTTCCAGAGAGAAAAGCCAGCAGACATCTTTCTTAAGAACAAATTGAAAACAATGGGGGGCAGATAACCATCTCAGAATAATCACCTGAAAGTTGGCAAGCTTTGAAAGAATAGAGTGCTGTATGGAATTTTTTTGCAGTAGAACAGTAGTCATCAACCCCTGTGGAAGAACCAGCTTCAGGAGTAAGACTTTGAGAGGAAAAAACCTTTCATCCTGTATGACATGAAGTACAGGCTGTGCCAAAGAATCCCGTAAGTTTTAACCAAGGGATATAGAAAATCTTTATAGCTGTTTCATTCTGAGGATAATTGAAGACAAAGGAGCAAAAGAATAATTTGTGATCAATTTTTAAAATTAATCCATGAAAGCTTACTTTGAAATTTTCAGAAAAAAGAAAGAAGAATATAGCTTTGTTGCAAAATAAGGTCATCTGGTGTTTGTTTTGCATGCAAAACAGATCATTCTTAACTCTGGAACTGCAAGCAGTGCTTCCATAGCATGTATCAAGATAGTAGTACATAGAAAAAATATTTTCTGATTGTATCTTCCAGTGAAGATAAAAGAAAGAAAAAAGAAAATAATGAAAAATGTTAAGAATATGTAAAAATATGGTTTAGATAACCATTTTAAATGTTCATGGTGTACCACACTGTAGGAAAGAGACTCCCACAGTCTTCCCATTTTTAATTCATAGCACTTTCTTCAAGCTCATTTTGTGATTGTGAAGAATGGAAATAAGAGACCTGCATAAGGTATGCACCCTTATGCAGGTCTCTTATTTCCATTCTTCACAATGACTTCTTGACTGGAGAGTTTACTTCATTATGAGGAATGTTTTATCAAACTGGCAAACTTGGCATGGAATGAAGATTACGGTGTTACCAATGTAGTGGAATATCTTTCAGATACTGTCCTGCAGTAGTATGGATACCTCTTGTCCATGCAAAAGTGAAGCAACCTGAGTGTATGCAGGGCTTTCATTTGCTCTCTGGACAATTATACTATTTTTGTTGTAATTTTTGTTATATACTCATCACTAAAGACCAGAGAAACATAAATTTCCCAATCCCAAAGAATTGTTGAGTGTGAAAATCACATAAGTAACACTAATCTTTTTACCTTCTGGCATTCCCAGGGAGGGGCAAGGAGAGGGGGGTATCAATGGAAGAATCCAGATGCTATTGGCTGAAAACTTCATATTGCTTTGAACACTGTGGGAATGCCCTGTTGCACGTTTTCATTTTGAAGCAGTCACTACTTATTACCTTTTCACAAGCTATGTTATACTCAACTGGTAATTTTCAGTTATGACTAATAAGAAAAGTAAAAAACTCAAAAGATTCTGTGCAATTTTGTAAAGAGCCATTGCTTGTTTTTTTTTTAATTTGCTTTACCATCTGCAGCACTGTCATGGAAAGAGACTAAGGGCTGCCAGCCCTTCCCAAATCAATGATCCTGGTATCTGTGGAGGAATTTGTGAATTTGAAGGTAAAATTTCTGCCTGTTAGAGAGGAAAATATCTGATTTCTAAACAGTTGAATAGACTTCCCTCCATACCTTGATTAACACTAAATATTTTCAGATCTATTTCAGCTTCACTGTTCCCCTGGCATTTAAGTAGTTGATCCAGCTGTATATGTTTCAAACAGAACTTCACCATAAATAATATTCTTACAATACAGAAAAATTTCTATTGTATAGCTAATATCTTAACCAAACTAGAGGAGCTCTAACTATACAGTAACTCCCATTCTGTGCTGTAGTGTTAACCTTAGTGATGATAACGAGTCACAGTATGCAGAAGGAGGGGAAAAAATCTTGAACTCCAGGCAAAATGTTACTATCTAGTTTGACCATTGTGACCACATATGTTCTAACAAAACTAAAATGAAAAATACAAACTGAGTAATTTCAAGACAGTTTTAAACTGTTTACTATTTTTCTCTCTTTCAACTATAAAATTTAATTGTTAATTCCAGTGGATATGTCAGTTGCTCAATTATGATTGGCATTTTGTGAGGAGACAGAAACAGTTTGTGTACTGTAACATAAAAAAAAAAATACGAAGGAAAGAATACTAAGTGGTTTTCTTTGATAAAATCTTGGGCCACACTACCCTTCTATTTTGGTCACGTAGAGCCATTTCAGAGCTCTGGGAAGCACTTATCTTTCTAAAAAACTAGATTTTTTTTTTTCCGGAGGTTGAGGATGGAAAACTGGAATGTGCCATAAGAGAAGGGAGGCTTGGATTGATTTGTTCAACACATATGTATTATCCAGTGTGGGTAGGAGGGCCAAAACATTCTAAGAGTTACCATGTCAAAAATTCAAAGAAACAAGAATACATTTTACGAATGGCTTCTCTGTAGTTTACTCCAAGTTTACTTCAGTTTATTTCAGTTTTTCAAATTATGTTTACTGCCTTAAATTTTTCAGTTTTATTTTTAATACTGATTATTTTAATTTGTGCTGTTTTGACAGCTTGAGAATCCTCTGATGAAACAGAGATATAATCCCTGCTGAATTATATTTTCCAGCATAAAACCAATCAGATTTTTTTGTTTTGTTTTAGATGCAGAATACAGTGAGGAATAGATTGTTTTATTTTTGCTTACTGCTATTCCAGAGGTTTTAAAAGTTGTACCTGTAATATGCTGGCCTTTTTGGTCAGAGAAAGAACGCACTATAGGTGATTTACACTCATTTATGAACATTTGACTGTCTTTCACTTTTTTGTGTGATTGAAACTTATGAAAAGAGAGAATGGGAAAGAGATTTTTCTGAATTCCACTGAATAATTTCTAGAAGAAGCTGAATACAGCATCTGTCCTGGAGGATATCAAGAGGCCAATGCAGTAAGGAGATCAAGGTTGGTGTAAGTCATCACAGGACTATGACTAGATTCCTGTTTATGTGCTTTAACACAGGTCAGGATAGTTAGTGGTGCAGTATAGTTTGATTTATTGTGCAGAGAACATTAGAGAATATCCAAGCACTGCTGGATTTGTAAAGCTGAGGTGAAAAAAAAATTAATGTGCTGTTAAGCAGAAATAAGAATAGCCATGGATGTACACAATGAATTTTGACAATTCCTGGCTCTCAGCAAATGGCGCCTGAGCATCTGGTAAATTTTAAGGCACAGTATTAATGTTCCAAGGCAGAATAATGTTCCAAACTTAGACAGGAAATTAATTTTGTATTTTGATATACATATGTATAAAATGTTCCTCATAACTTTAACTGAGTTAATGTTATGGTATAAGTCCTTGGTATAGGTTTCAGTTCCACAAAGCATGAAGCCTAGGCTTCCCTTTTTTGATGAAGTATACATTAAAATGTTGAACATTCTTCAATCCTAACTTTAGTCCTATGCTTCAGTTCTGAGTCAATTCACCTGATGATACAGAGTGGCTTGGAAATAAAGACAATAAGCAGGTATATTTTGTTGCTGTAATTTTTTTAATAACATTGAGAACAAAATAAATCACAAAAGTTAAATGGGCCTGTTCCAAAATGGGAATAACTTTTTTAATAGTGGCACAAAATAGGCAAATTCAGTTAAAGCTGTTATGTTTCTGTATGTTAGAATAACATACTTATAACAGAAAAATGAGATACAGGCCGTTGGTGACTAGGACGAATTTATGTTATATTGTCTTCAGGCTAAACATCTTGCAAGCTTAGATAACTTGCACACAGCACTTCTAAAAAAGTAGGAGGAAGGAGTTCTTGGCACTATGTTGTTCTGCACCAAGGAGGTGCTAGTTCTTTTGGGATCTCAATAAGGCAGATGCAGACACAAGGCTGGTTTGTCTGGTTTGTTGTGAGAAAGATGGGAATTATAGCAGTCTTACAGTGACAGCAATCTTATACCCCTTCCTTCAACCTTTCAGTCCATTCTTCATTAGAAGAGTTCCAAGTATCTCCAGCTTTAACGGGTTAACAAGGCAAGGTTTTGGTAGCCAGGGTGCCTTTGTGAGAAGAGACCAGGGTCTGACCCCATGCTGGACACAGCCAGTTCCAGGCAGCTCCAAAATGGACCCATCACTGGCCAAAGCTGAGCCCATTAGCTATGCTGATAGTACGTCTGTGATAACATATTTATGAAAGAGTAAAAAATGCTGTGCAGAAGCTGTGAGAGAGAGGAGTGAGAAAAATGTGAGAGAATGGCAGGACTGTATCCTCTGGAGAGGACTCATGCTGGAGCAGTTTGTGAAAGAACTAGGGCAAGAAAAAATTATAAGGAGGAAGGCGTGCCAGAGACAAACTTATGAACTGATCATAGCCCCCCATTCTTCACCCACCGTGTGTTGCTCGGGGTGAAAGGAGGTAGAAGACTTGGGAATGAAGGACTGAAGTTGAGCCTGGGAAGAGGGGTGAGGTGCAGGAAAGGTGGCCTTAATTTTTTGTTTTTCTTTCTCACCATCCTGGTCTGGTTCTAATTGTCAGTAAACTAACATAATTTTTGCCAAGTCAAGTCTGTTTTGCCTGTGATGCTAAGTGTTCTTCCTGTCTTTGTCTTGATGCATGAGCTTTTCTATCTTATTTTGTCTCCCTGTCTTGTTAAGGAGAGGGAGTGAAAGAGCAGCTTGGTTGGTGTCTGGCAGCTAGCCAAGGACAACTCACACCATCCAAATAACTGTCCAGGAGCACAGTCTCCCAAACTCAGGGCTGCAAAACTCCTGGGTGGCACCTCTGTCCGCTGCCCCCATGCAGTTTAGACTTTTTTCTCTGACACCTTTATATCTTCATATACTTTTGCATTTGCTGTTCACATCTATCCTTTTTCTCTAAAGTGTCCCACAAACTCTCAACACAGCTAACAGCAACCATAGACCTCGCAAAACCTATTGCATTTTGTCTCTACCCAACCCCTGCCTTTAGGTGTCAGTGTGGGTCAAACATGATGATAATTCCTTCCCTTGTTCCCAACTCACTGGTGAGGTCATTGGAGCTAACCCCTGTGCTACTGCCCCTCAGACTTCTGTGTGAGGGAAGCTAGACACCTCTTACAGCTTTTATCCACTATCCCTCTTCCAGAAGGGCATTTCTTACTGAAATATTTCCAACTATGCAGAATATTTCTTAGTATTTTGTGGGTTTCAGAATGCTTAGGAAATTTTGGCAGCCTAGAAGAGGCGTAATTTTGTGTCAAAACTGAGAATGGGTGTGGTATGTCACATAATCCTCCCATCAATCTTAGGCAAAATAAGATTGACCAGAGAAGTGCTTTAGAAAGTAGCAAATAGTAATTTGAAGATGCCGCATTGACTAGTTAAAAGGTATGATTATACAAAGACTTTACATAATTACAACCAGTTTTGATGTGTTCTTGGCACATAACATAAAGATAATATCCACTGAAGTTAAAGTGCAGGTAAAACATGGTAAATCTGTCTGATTGATCTCAGAGAGGTCGTTTTCAGTTAGAAGCCATCAATGGAAGGGAAAAGGAACTTTTCCAGGAAGGTTTGGAGGTGCTCACCATTCCCTCAGTAATCTTTTGGATTTCCATCAGTGCTCTGGCAGTAAGTAGAAAGTCACTGATGTAAAAAATTGTGGATAGCACAAAGACTGCTGCAGGACAAAAAGCAGATGAAGAAATATTTCACATACTGGGTTTACTTAGGCAGCAAAACAGAGACTATCCTGGATTTAATCTGAACAAAACAAATTTTTTTTTGTCATGGCTAAACTGAAAAAGAATAATTTTATTAATATACTTTTTGTGAGATATTATTACTTTTTAATCTTGCAAACTTTGAATCTCTTCCTGAGATAAATATTTATTCTAAGTGTTACATAAGAATTGCTAAGTATTGGTAGAACCATTCATGGTTAAACTATGTTAAGAACGAGATTTTTCCACTTTATTTTTTACAGAATAATATTTTGTATGAAAATTCAATGCCCTCCCTAAGTTTAAGGACAACCTTATTAAATAAAATCTACCATGAATAAATTATGTTAAGAAATAATTATAAAATCAGCTAACTACAGGTAACTAAAGCTTTGTACATGACCTATGGTTGACTATCTTACACTTATTTAATATTCCTCAGATTCTCAGTACATGCTTCAATGTCTGTAAGCCTTGTACCAGCCTTTCAGTTTTTTGAACCTGATATTTGGAACTAACTTCCTTACAATTAAAGTCAACTTTATTTTTTCTTCTCAAGATTAACTTTATATTATTCTTATCCAAACCTGAAGAACAGTTCATTTCAATTTCAATAAATAGGATGCTTCATAACCAAGATGTTCTGGTACTAATGTAACAGTAGTTAGGACTTCTTTTTTTTCATAATTTCCATCACAAATAATCTTTGTTGTCAATAGTCAAACTACCTGAATAAATATCAAAATTATATAATCTGATGCCATGAAAATTAAGTATTTTTCTTTATACAGGCAAGTAAAAGACGTATCATTTCAGCTGAATTTGTGAACTAATAATTACCCTGATATTTTCTGGAACGCCTACTCAGCCAGCCATCTGCAGTCCAGGACGTTTCTCCAGTGCATTGATGACAACTTCCTGATGCAAAGGGTGGACGAGATGACTAGGAGACGAGCGCTGCTAGATCTTATCCTCATGAATAAGGAGGGTCTGGTAAAAGAGGTGAAGGTTGAGGGCAGCTTTGGTTGCAGTGACCATGAGCTGGTGGAGTTCAGGATCTCATGTGGCCATAATACAGTACAGAGCAGAACAGCAACGCTGGACTTCAGTAGGGCCAACTTCAACCTTTTCAAGCAATTTCTAGGGGAAATCCCGTGGGACAGGGTACTTGAAGGTGAAGGGGCCCAAGATAGTTGGTTAGTGTTCAAAGAGAGCTTCTTCCAAGATCAAGATTGGTGCATCCCAACAGGTAGGAAGTCAATGAAAGGTGCAAGGAAACCTGCATGGTTAAACAGGGATATGCTGGGCAAACTCAAGTGTAAAAGGAGGGTCTACAGATCACGGAAGGAGGGGCTGGCCACTTGGGAGGAATATAAGAATATTGTCAGAGAGTGTAGGGAGGCAACCAGAAAAGCTAAGGCCTCCTTAGAATTAAACCTTGCTAGAGGGGTCAAGGATAATAGAAAGGGCTTCTTCACATACATTGCAGATAAGGAGAACTCCAGAGGCAATGTAGGCCCACTGATGAATGAGGTGGGTGCTCTGGTGACAGAAGATTCAGAGAAGGCAGAGTTACTGAATGCCTTCTTTGTCTCTGTCTGTACTGCCGGAGGCTTTCCTGACGAGCCCTGTACCCCTGAAGCCTCAGAGGAAGTCAAGACAAAGGAGGAGTTTGCTCTGGTAGATGAAGACTGGGTTAAGGAGCGGTTAAGTAATCTAGACACCCATAAATCCATGGGTCCTGATGGGATGCACCTGCGGGTGCTGAGGGAGATGGCGGAAGTCATTGCTGGATCACTCTCCATCATCTTTGGCAAGTCATGGGAAATAGGGGAGGTGCCTGAGGACTGGAGGAAAGCAAATGTCACAGCAGTCTTCAAAAAGGGCAAGAAGGAGGACCCGGGTAACTATAGACCGGTCAGCCTCACCTCCATCCCTGGAAAGGTGATGGAACAACTTATTCTTGATGCTGTCTCTAGGCGTATCAGGGATAAGAGGGTCATTAGAGGCAGTCAACATGGCTTCACCAAGGGGAAGTCATGCTTGACCAACCTGATAGCCTTTTATGAGAACATTACCAGGTGGACAGATGATGGCAAAGCAGTAGATGTGGTCTATCTCGATTTCAGAAAAGCATTCGACACCGTCTCCCACAGTATCCTTGCGGCTAAACTGAGGAAGTGTGATCTGGATGATCGGGTAGTGAGATGAATTGTGAACTGGCTGGAGAAAAGAAGCCAGAGAGTTGTGGTGAATGGGATGGAGTCTAGTTGGAGGCCTGTATCTAGTGGAATCCCCCAGTCCCCGGTATTGGGACCAGTGCTATTCAACGATTTAGATGAGGGAACAGAGTGCACCCTCAGCAAGTTTGCTGATGATACGAAACTGGGAGGAGTGGCTGACACGCCAGAAGGCTGTGCTTCCATCCAGCGAGACCTAGACAGGCTGGAGATTTGGGCGGGGGAAAATTTAATGCAATTTAACAAGGGCAAGTGTAGAGTCTTGCATCTGGGCAAGAACAACACCAGGTTCCAGTATAAGTTGGGTACTGACCTGTTGGAGAGTAGTGTAGGGGAGAGGGACCTGGGGGTCCTGGTGGACAGCAGGATGACCATGAGCCAGCACTGTGCCCTGGTGGCCAAAAAGGCCAATGGCATCCTGGGGTGTATCAGAAGGGGGGTGGTCAGTAGGTCAAGAGAGGCTCTCCTCCTCCCCCTCTACTCTGCCCTGGTGAGACCTCATCTGGAATATTGTGTCCAGTTCTGGGCCCCTCAGTTCAAAAGGTACGGGGAACTGCTGGAGAGAGTCCAACACAGAGCCACAAAGGCGATTAAGGGAATGGAGCAACTCCCTTATGAGGAAAGGCCGAGGGAGCTGGGTCTCTTCAGCTTGGAAAAGAGGAGACTGAGGGGTGACCTAGTTAATGTTTATAAATATGTGAAGGGTGAGTGTCAGGAGGATGGAGCCAGGCTCTTCTCTGTGACATCCAGTGATAGGACAAGGGGCAATGGGTTCAAGCTGGAACATAGGAGGTTCCACTTGAATATGAGAAAAAACTTCTTTACAGTGAGGGTGACAGAGCACTGGAACAGGCTGCCCAGAGAGGTTGTGGAGTCTCCTTCTCTGGAGAAATTCAAAGCCCGCCTGGATGCGTTCCTGTGTGATCTGATCTAGGTGTTCCTGCTCCGGCAGGGGGATTGGACTAGATGATCTTTCGAGGTCCCTTCCAATCTCTGACGTTCTGTGATTCTGTGATTCTGTAAAGAAAGTATCAAAGGTTTTTTTTCAATCTGAAGTACATCAATAGGTTGAAAAGATAGGATAACTTATAATAAGTGCATTCCTGGTTAAATCAGTGAAAATAGCTGAGATGATAGGGCTTGGAAGCCATACAATAAGGTGCAAAATTCCAGGTATCCATGGCAGCGCTAAATCTAGTAAATGATATTAGTAGAATTCAGTAGAGAGATCAGCAGAATTTCTTGAGTAGCTCTGTTTATTTTTTTATTTGAGCAGTTTCCTGCATAACAATTTTATTATACAGTACTTTTCTAGTATAGTGACTAACGTGTGATAAAGTAACCAACCTGCATAGTTACAGAACCATGCAAAGGAAGACATTTTTAATACATTCTGTAAATACAACCTGTGAGAGTGACAGTTGGGTCTGATTTATGGAGTATTTATACTAGTGATTATGAGAGGAGGAAGTTGTAACTAGCCAGATACCAGAAAGATTTATTTTGATTTAAACTCCTGGAATTTTCAGGTGAGAAAGATTTCTTCAACAGAAGCAGTCAAATGAGTCTGTGTCTTACAAGTACTAAACCTCCAATAAATTGCAGGATTTTTTTAAAGCAGAACAGACTGTGAATCTGGAATTAGTAAAATTGCTATGCCCGGGTTTTTACTGTTACTGTTGCATTATGAAGATGATTAAAACAATGAGATTAAGGCTAGATGCTTTGCTATTTTGCCTGTTTTCATGAGGGATCCAGAGGAGAATTTAGTAGATCCTTTTTCTGGCCTTTTTTGGCCAGTATTCAGTCACGGTGTTGATAAGGACTATTGAGACTTAATTACTTCTGTTAAACTCATTTTGTTTCTTCATGCATTTGTGAAGATTAAAGAATAGGAGTGAATGCTCTTGGTCTACATGCTCATTCCAGTAGGAATTAATGAACCATGTCAGTCATTTCTTACTTTCCTCATTGGGATAGGTATTTTAGCAGTTGCAAACTTCACGTGAAGCCTTTGCTCCTTTATTCTCATAGATATAAGTTATGGGATTGGTATTTCTGTTTGTTTAGTGTTAGACAGAAGCTCTCATTCTTTCCAATTCTGCCGAATGTATTTTGCTATACGGTTGTCACATGCATCTTCCCAGATTGGTGCATCTTCATATGTCCCATCCAAACAGTAATGTTTCCCTGATGAAAGTACTTAGGTGAGACTTTTCCAAAGGGAAAGTTATGTGTATATCTGCATATGTACATATGTCTATGTACAGATGTGTCTTCTGCTCAAAAAGTGGATCTGCTGGAACTGATAAAATACCTTGTTTGGAAATAACATGGCTCTGAAAAACGTGTCTGTTCTGCATGAAGAAGTGAAAATATATGTAAGGGAAATAAATTAATAAAGATATAATCTAAGAATGCCTAAATAATTGTCAGGAATCATGGCCATAGGCCAGATAAACTGGGGAAAAAAACCACAAGACCAGGAAATCTCAGCCTGGCTGAAACTACGTGACATAGCCTAAAGCAATTTAATATTGCCTGAAAAAAGTTCCCATAGTCTTATCTAAAATAACAGGAGACCAGTTTAAGCGAACTATGGTGTATAGAACATTTCTGTGAAATCTAGTTGTAGTAATTGGAAACACAGAGGTATTGTAATAATGTGAAAATAACCTATCAGTTAAATTGAACTTCAGCATGTGCAATGTATATATCACATAATCACTGTGTACATAAACTTGCAAATGTGCAAGTGCAAGCAAAGCAGTTGGAACTTCAATAAAAAGCATTCACATAAAGACTAGTACTTAAAAAACCCATCTATTTACAGCTTAGAACTTGAATAATTAATCATTACTCAGTTCCACTCTGCCTACCATAAGTATATTGTGCACTTAGAATTAAAGTATTTACAAATTACCCTAGAAATAATTTAATAAACTTTTAAAATTAATTAGGCTTTAAAAGTTGCATTAAACTGTGTTTTCACACAACAACTGTAAGCTGTAAAAATGTTCCATTGGGACTATAACTAAGAAAAGGGTACCAATAATTTCCCTTCTCTCATAACTCAGAAGTGTCTCCTGCATACTTTTAGGACTAGATATATTTTGGCAAGCAACATGATGCAATAGCAGTGGAACGGTAGAATAAAACAATTGGGATGAAAGACTCAGCACACAATGTATCTGGTATGAAAGTTTTACTTTAGACTGTCTACAGTATCATCTCATGGACTAAGTAAACATTACCAAGCTGATTATGTGTGCTTCTGAAACACATCCTCTGGTTTAGTTCCAGAAAGAAAATTGGACTAAAGAAGCCCAAGTTTTGTAATATGAAACTATGCTGCACTGAGAACCAAAG
Source organism: Pterocles orientalis (assembly GCA_011057875.1). Lineage (NCBI taxonomy): Eukaryota > Metazoa > Chordata > Aves > Pterocliformes > Pteroclidae > Pterocles > Pterocles orientalis. The sequence continues at coordinate 899,151 of WKFP01014237.1, forward strand.
CAAGGAAATGTCAGAAGACTTCCTACAAGGGGGTGATGAAAGTGCCCCTCAAGAATCAATGAACTCTGTGATTCTCTTTTAGCCTCAAGTAAAAAGAGCAGTCTTTGGTGCGCGAACTGTAGAATGGTTGGGCTCTTGATTGACATCCAAACTATCATGACCACAGTTTGCCATCGTGATTACTCAAAGACTGCTTTGCAGAAAATTACACTGTCATAAACCTTCCTGGGCAACTAGTCAACTAGATTTATGTGTTTACAACAAAAAGAAGCTGTGAAAACACCAGAGAAAACATGGCATTTGCAGGGAATAACTTTAATAGTTCATTTTAAGTAGAGAACAATTGTTTGGGCAACATCTTTTCTGAAACTGCTTTAAGACCCACTCACTTTTTTTTCAACAGAGGAGATACTTTATGCCTATGTAGGCCTACAAAGTTAAAAGTTTCCACATTCAACATAATGAATAAGAACAAATGGCTTTAACAGATTAGCAAGCGAAATAAGATACTTGAAGAAATGCTTTAAGAAATGTAAAACTATTCTTTTAACCTTTTAGTGACATGTGGAAACGTTCAAGGTGAAAAGATTATAAACAACCAAGCAACATATATGTTAGTTCTCCTTGCACCTATCAGTACGATACAAATTTCCTTTTGTAGTAGCCTAGCCTAGTAGCAACTAAGGAGACTTAAGTATTTTTATGTCCATTGTTCTACGTAATTCTCTATCAATTTTGTAGCACTATTGCACTGTGGCACCTTCATTAGAAATCAAAGATGCCAGTGAACAAATACAATACTGACTAGCTGCATAATGCAACAGTCAGACAGCTATGATTTGAACAACTATCCTGGCATAAACCAGATAAATTCTTTTAAATAGACTTTTCTATCCTTTCACAGTTTAAATAACTATGTCAGCCTTCAGATACCTTGATAGCAGAAGAAACTATGTTAGCTGGAGGCAACTAAAGAAGAGCAAGGCAAAAAGATTATTGGGAGGAAAAGTTGCTTTATGAAAAAAGATTTAAATTTTTGTATACAATTCCTTTGCTTGGTTTTTCTTTCATCTAGATGATTTCCCTAATATAACTTGTAACATGTCATCTCAAACAGCAGCATCAACACAACTGGCAGGACAGTCAATTGCTGTGCAACGCGAGAGGCAAACAGATAGAAAACAGACTGGAAACCTCTTAAACTAGGTTTGTAATACAGAATTGTATTACAGAATCGTAAATGTTACCCACAGTGCAGATCAATCAAACTGAGCAAAATTAAATTGAAGACATCTCATGAATGAATCGAATGAATTCATAACAGTAAAATGTACTTTACTATATGCTGATCCAAAAAAACAGTTGTGAAGGTCCCAATTAAGTGATTTTAAAATAATCTACAAAAAAGGCTAAGAGTCCTACCAAAACTCCACGTAGCCCTGGAGCAGAAGATGGAAGATAAGCTTACTGAGACCACTTATCTACAAATGAGTGGAACATAGCTGGGTTCTGGTATAAGGGAACTGGTGGAGGAAATATGTAGCAGAATACTTAAAGACAAGGCTATAGCTTGAGGAGACATAACTGAATGCACGGAGGAAACCATGGTGTGGGACCTGGACGCTGAGCCGTAGTTTAGATGACAAAAGTATGCTGTGAGCCAGTGAGGAAGCTGTGGAGAAGTTCCAGTGGAGAGCAATGTTTTCAGTAGGGTTGGGGCTTAATTAAGGTTATGGGTTTGATGTTATAGTAGGTTGGAAAATGACAGCGGTTGTAAAATAAGAGAGCCGTCATGTTCATGTGTACATCAGTATAAGTGGAGGAGATACTTTTGCCTCTATCATTGCTATTGTCAACAATGGTGGTTAAATAAATTCAGCTGGGGCTCACATGGTGTTCCCAGGGAATAAATATAAATTAAGGAGGATAAATTTGCTCTCACCACCTGTCATTTCTTTACAACAAACAATCTTCTTTCTAGATATTTTAATATTATATGAAAATCTTAAAAACTTTTATTACTTAGAATCTAAACCTGTATTTAATATGCATCATTCAATTTTTTGTTACGAATTGAGGCTGTCCTTTACTTCTGTTTTATGATTACTGCCTTAAATTTTTTTAGTCTCTTTCTGCAATACATATCTAGGGTATAGCAGTGAAAATGAATCTTCCAAAAGAAAATTATTTTGCCTATTCTGGGGCCTGTTTTCAGAACTTTTTAAGAATGTTGTGCTCATGGAAAACACACTTCTATTATTGTGTAACTGACCCCTTTAAAAATTCATAGGTTATTCTACAAGTTTTTACATATGCAGTAGAAGCTAGAGACCATACTCTTTCAGACAGAAAAAAAATAAGTTGATGGTAGATTTTTTTTTTTGTGTCTCACAGTTCCCCAGGGGCTTTTAAAAATGTATCTGACAAATCTTAAAGGATTTTCTTTTAGGAAATTAGAGCAGCCCAGTATTTAATTTTAAGTACTATTATTTTAAAGAAGTCCCAATAAAGGTAAGGCTGCAAAGAACGAATAGAACAAAATCTTCTTTTCCTTTTCCTTAGAACAGTATTACGTTTGCAATAAAATAATAAAAGCTGAAAAGAAATGCAAACCATATGAAATCCATTTTTATACTATGCCTCTGGGCTGCCACTGTCTTTCCAATTGCAGAGGACCAGTCCAACAGAAAATCAAGGTTAATGAACTAGAATATATAATTTGTCAAATATCTTTACTTGCATTTATGAATGAGAAGTTTGTTATGAAGGAAAAGAATAATGTTATAGTACTTACAATTAATTTATTTCTTGTACAAGAATATAAAATTTAAATATATCTCAGAGTAAGAATTCAGAATGAACTACATTTTGACGTAAATTTTTGAGTCCATGTTTTTTACTTTTTCTTGTATGCATTATGCTAATCCAGAGGCTATACAATGCAATTGTTGCAGCTCACGAAAAATCGTTTTTAAACATTTTTCATTACAGAAATGTTTCCAAATAACTACCAGCAAAAGTTATTTTCTACCCATGTGTATTCACCCCCACCAAGCTAATCACAATCACATATTGTGGTGTCTGTTGTCAGTTTCCAAATTTGTCTTCTCTGAGAATCAGAACTTTCTCCCGCATGTTTTGTTTGCATCACTAATTTTAATGAAAATGAAAATTACTTTAATGAAAAATACTTTAATGAAAATGTTTAGATAATGATGTGAAGCTCTTTATCATTTATCCATTTTCTTTGCAGTTTTGTGTTTCGGTTTGGTTTGGTTGCTCCCCCACCCTTTGTGTCTCACAGGAATAAAAATTCATATGATTTCACTTCAGATAGTTAACTTGAACAGCCTCTTTTTCCTGTCTATCTCATATGAGGCACTATGAGATATTATTCAAAAAAGCCTAAAGATAGGTAGATAAGGCAGTATGACTAGCTTCCTAGAAAAGATGTGATGATTTACCGAACTACTAGACAGAGGAAAAATTCCAGTTGTACAGCTCCTATTCCAAATTCCCTCTCCATGTGAAGGTAAATGAACTCCTTGAGCTGTACTGTCATAAGGAAATCTGAAAAAGAACTGTTTTTACCTAGCTCTGCTTCTGATGTCATATTAAAAGTAAATTATTGTATTTACATGGATAAAAACATTAATATCCCAAAGATTAATAGAAAATTATTCCATTGACATAAGAAAGTGACAGGGCTATAGGATTCGCAGAATTCGGAACTGCATGTACAACATTGTGATTCCCCCCGAAGAGATTCAAATGGTCTTCAAGACTGACTTTACAGAAAGAAAAAAAAATCCTTAAAAAGTCAGCTTTCTAAAAAAATGCTGTTTTACATTGCCATTCCACATGATTTCCTAGGTGAAAGCCCTCATACTTTTTCAAGGAGAATTTGTGCTAATGACTGTTCTAATCCAGTCCCAGTGCATTTACAGAGTTGGAACAAAAAGTTAGAAAGCTATCCTCTATCCCCTGTGCAGTACATGACTTCAGGAACTAAAATCTGCCAGATAGGCACTTAACAAATTACTGTTCCAGAAAGCCACTTTTACCTCATTCTTTTGACAAGCTCCGATTATTTGAACTAGGCAACAAGCCAACTTTCATGGTAGCATGAGATGAATAAAACAGCACAATGTCATTGTATCATTTAAGGGTATGTGATACTGTACTTGTGAGAGTGAAATGTGCAGAGCCACTGGCTTCCAGCAGAAACCATACTGCTCAGAGCAATTGGTCCTTATGAATATGGATGACGGTTGTTAGAGAAAAGAAATGTACATAGGACTAGTTAAGGCTGGATTTTTTTTTGAAACACCATGGTTGAGTGAAAATGAAAATCAGCAGAGCAAGAGGATGCAGCATGTCACCTGTTACAATTTCCTCATCCCCAGAATCTTTTCTTGTGTATGCAAAGCTGCTACATTTGCTTCTTTACTATAATTTTTAATTATTCAGGGCCTAAAATTTACTTGAATCAGCTTTCTTAGGATCAGCTTCTAGATCACGAAATATGCAAAAATCTTTTTGTTGTGGAAACTCTGCTGGACATTTACAAAGAATAGTTAGGTTTGCCCAATGATTTTAGTTGAAGATTGGAATCAACATATTTATGCAAAGTGTTCAGCTTCACAGTTTGTACATCGACCTTTTTCTCTCCCTCTTCCTTCCTGTTTTCTCCTATCTATACCTCCCTGCTATTGAAAAGAAATATGTTTTATACAGTGTTTATAAAGTTCCATTTACTATATGTCCTAAATTCGTTGTATGAATTTTTTTCTTCATTCTCATCTAAAAATATTTATTCATGTTCAGTGAACACTTGTAGGTATAAATGCTCCACAATTCAAAAACCAAACCAAAGCTTATGCAAGATTCTGCTTCTCTGTCACTGTTACTTTTCATATTGTGACACCTGAAGATTTGACTACAGGTGGAAAAGGACCTCTTAACTTTTTGATATTTTCAGGATGATCACTGGCTTGTGCCATCAGACACAATTTATTCTCAGAAGCTTGTTGTATCTTGTTAGGAAACAGTCTGCAGTTCCCAAGTTCACTTAACATTCCCAAGAGTTCTTATTTCTTATGTTGCTGTATTTGGATTTGCAATCTCCAAGCATAATAAGCACCGTAAATGTTCACCCTGATTCATATTCTACCTGAAATATCTGTCAGTCTTAAACATAAAATTAGGTAAAGTTTTATTCAGTTGGACTTCAGGCTTCTAACTACAACACTGACAGGAATGTTTACAAATGAAACAAGTGTAGTACTACAGTCCAACTCCGTGCTTAACTGGAATTTTATTTACTTTTTATCCTCTAGTCTAGCCCTTAGAATTATGGGTTCAGAACTCGTAGAATCATAGAATCATAGAATGGTTTGGATTGGAAAGGACCTTAAAGATCATCAAATTCCAACTCCTCTGCCACAGGCAAGGACACCTTCCAGTAGACCAGGTTGCTCAAAGCCACATCCAGCCTGGCCTTGAACACCTCCAGGGATGGGGCATCCACAACTTCCCTGGGCAACCTGTTCCAGTGCCTCACCACCCTCATAGTGAAAAATTTCTTCCTAATGTCTAGTCTAAATTTACCCTCTTTTAGCTTATACACATTACTCCTTGTCCTATCACTACACTCCCTGATAAAGAGTGCCTCCCCATCTCTCCTGTAGGCCCCCTTCAGGTACTGGAAGGCTGCTATTAAGTCTCCTCGGAGCCTTCTCTTCTCCAGGCTGAACAACCCCAACTCTTTCAGCCTGTCCTCATAGGGGAGGTGCTCTAGCCCTCTGATTAATTTTGTGGCTCTCCTCTGGACTCTCTCCAACTGGTCCATGTCTTTTTTATGTTGGGGGCCCCACATCTGAACACAGTACTCCAGGTGGGGTCTCACGAGAGCAGAGTAGAGGGGGAGAATCACCTCCTTTGACCTGCTGCTAATGCTTCTCTTGATGCAGCCCAGGACACGGTTGGCTTTCTGGGATGCAAGTGCACACTGCC